>RCUC01128667.1:0-96676 GCA_003697995.1 Taxidea taxus jeffersonii | reverse complement strand
TTTTTTTTTTTTTTTTAAGATTTTATTTATTCATTTGACAAAGAGAGAGACGAGAGAGTGTGCGCACGAGCAGGGGGAGAGGCGGGGGAAAGGGAGAAGCAGGCTCCCTGCTGAGCAGGGAGCCTAATGTTGGGCTCAATCCTAGGACCCTGGGATCATGACCTGAACCCAAGGCAGATACTTAACTACTGAGCCACCAAGGTGCCCTCTAAGCATTATATCTTAATAAAAGTTAGGAGGGATGAGAGGCTGAGGCTGATGTGTTCGACAATGGTGTGGATTATGTTTTTAACACCTTTCTCCTCTTTTAGACAAAATTATTTTCCGCAGTAATCGTGAAATGAACTGACTTCATCTCATGCCTCCTCTTACTAAACAAAATTGTCCCACTTGGAATCAATCCTCCTTTTCACTGTTTTAAATTTTAAACACAAATAAAAAGTCCAAGTAGCCAGAGGTAAAATAACTCGATTTACTTCTTCTATCTTTACATTCTCAGCCCTATCATCCCTTCCTTTGATGCTCTTATTTAAATGCGGACATGAGTAGTTTGCCCGGATGGATGTGTAGACCTAGTGTGGAGGGGTCTTATAACTGGAAAGGGGCACACTCGCCTGAGTCAGGAGTCGAGGGGCCGCTGTATCACTGGAAATCCCAGAAGTGAAATTCTCTGTAGAATATAATGTTTCTTAAAAACACGTTATAAAAAATGTTAATTGGCTAATACCTATTGTTGAAAGCCAGTGGTAACCGCCGTTTTAGTTTAGATTTAGAACTTAGACCCACAAAATAGTTTTTCAGGAAAGGAATCTTTTATCACTGATGTTGTTTGGAATTGCTGCTTGAGGTGATAAGAAAGACCAGCTGGCTTTTGGCTGATCACTATTTAAAATTCTCTCCAGTGCACCACCCCCAGCCTGCCCATGGTGGTGGGGCGACAGTTCCCACTTCCCTGCTCTTGCACACCGTTGATAAGAGGTCTTATAAAGTGGCGGAACAGTGGTGAATGCCAGAAGGCGGGTGGGATGGGAGAATTGGCAGTTGCCTTGACTGCAGGCAGGAATGTCTTAGGAAGGAGGGGACAGGATATGGGAGCTGGTGGAAAGAAGTCAATTGCCTTCCATTGGTGCTGAGTACCTGTTGGCAGGCTTAATGACCTGTTTTATACAACGGCTAGCATAAGCCCTCGGTCTTGTTTTTACTTGCTCGTGTCTCCAGTCCTGCTTTCTGGAGCAGATCCGGTCATCCTGGCTCATGATGCTGAGGGACACACCTGTAGGGCTGGCAGAGTGGGAAGGAGCCTGGGACCCCGAGGACTCCATGAAAAGCACCCTGTATCTCCAGACTTTACTCAAGTGAGAGAGAAATAAGATTCCGTGTTTTCTGGGGTTCTGATACTTCCGAGGTTGGGGAAGGCCCTGATATTTAAAGGACCTGAGGTGTAAAGGATGAGTAGGTGTTTTCTGAGTAAAAGGAAGGAGAGATTTCCGGGAGCGGGAAGCTCAGGTAGGAAAGTCAAGAGACAGCATGGTGAGTTTGTGGAAAGGAAAGAAGCTCAAGATGGGGAAGCTCAAAGTTCAAGTGGATACTGGGGGTCTTGAGAAGGAACTCCAGAAGAATGCCAAATGATATATCTGTGTGTATTAGCCTTACCTAATATCCTAGTTGGGACCTCTGCTGTCCTAGGAGGTTCTCAGAGGCCAAACCAAGTGATCCAGGGCCCTTCCTGCCCAGAGTTGCCCCAGGCAACTTCAGTTAGTAAAGAATCCTGTTTATTATCCTGTGACTCACAGTCACCTGTGGTTCCCATGGTTGCCATGCACAATATAGCATAAATCCAGTCCTGGAGGGTGGGGTCTGCAGGTGGGGCTCTTCTCTCCCTTGTCTGGTTCAGCACAAGGGACAAGGACAGCTGAGCTGCCCAGGATATAGCAGAGGGGATTGGTAGGGAGAATGTCTTTGTCTACAGTATCTCTGGTGTGAATTTCCTTGGGAGAGGTTGAAAGAAGCTGGGGCATGGAGCTGTCCTCAGGCCCAGGGGGTATATGCAGTATGTGACTGAGAACCATGCAACCTCCGCTCTCTCCAAATGCTTATGGGAGGACCTCAGGAAATGGAGATACAGGGAACACTGGGACACAGAAGGGTCAGAGCAGGATTTGGGAGACCTGGCAACCTTCTTCACCAGGGACAAGCAGGGTTTATGCCCTATTACAGGCCAAATTTATAAATGCAAAGCCAGGAGGAATGGACTATTTGACATTGGTGGGGATATACACAAAGGAACCAAAAGAAGATCTTAAAAGTTATCTCATCTAGGGGTCTAGGGGTACTTGGATGGCTCAGTGGGTTAAAGCCTCTGCCTTCAGCTCAGGTCATGATCCCAGGGCCGGCTCTCTGCTCAGCAGGGAGCCTGCTTCCTCCACTCTCTCTCTGCCTGCCTCTGCCTGCTAGTGAGCTCTGTCTGTGAAATAAATAAATAAAATCTTAAAAAAAAAGTTATCTAATGCATTTGCACAGTCTTACAGTATCTCCACAATAGATACTTGTGTACCTATTGTCTCATTTGCTTTTCACAGAAGCCCTGGGAGAAAACCAGGACAAAAAATACCAATCTGTTTTAAAATGGGGAGGCTAGGGCTTATAGAAATTAACATACCCAAGGTCAAAACCAGGACTAAAATCTAGCCTTCCTGGCTCCCAATCCAATGTTCTTTTTACTAATTCAGTATTTCTCAAACTTTGGCATCCATAGACCATTTTAATGGATGTCTGGTACACATAAAGGACCTGAATTTTTGATACATTTAAAAAATTGTCGCAAAATTTAAACTAATGTAATAAAATGTTTGAGAAGTAACATCGATGGGTTTTAAGAAGTTATTTATTTATTAGAGGGAGAGAGAGTGAGCAAGAGAGTGCAAGCAGGGGGAGGGATGGGGAGAGGGAGAAGCAGACTCCCCACTGAGCAGGGAGCCCAATGCGGGCTCCATCCCAGGACCCCTGGATCATGACCTGAGCCGAAGGCAGTTGCTTCACCCACTGAGCCACCCAGGTGCCCCAATGTCTTTGTTTTAAGTCAATGAGGAAGATATATTTGGAATCTTTGCTTAAGTATTTTTATTCAGCTTGATGTTCGATAGTTTGAGCCACAGCTGAGATCTCATATCCAGTAGTAGTTTTTTTTTTTTTAAGCCATTTCTACTAAGTTAGGAAAATGGAAAGAATGGTGTCGAGTGTTTCATCAGACAGTCCTGGGTAAGCAGATTAAACTTGGATTCAGAACTGTGGGAGCACATTCTCAGTGAAGATGGTTTGCCAGACTACTGGGACCTAGGTCTGTAAGCACATTATGCACAAAGTTGGAATATTGACTGTTTCAACCTAGGAGGGGGGGCAAATGGATTCCTTATCCATTCCCGGGCTTTGTTTAGCACTGGAGAGCACTCTTGTTATGATGTGGAATTTCAAGGGCTTCTGTGTGTGTGTGTGTGTTAAAATACATAGCATAACATAAAGCTTTCCATTTACCAAAGTGGTTTTAAATATGGCCAATAGTATGTTTTTTATTTCCTCCTTAAATAAATCAAATGTTGGGAGATAGTACAGCTTTGATGCTGCTACTGGGCCAGAGTTCTAGTTTTGAGACATTCCAGTATTGTATCCCCAATACTACAATTGTGAAATTTTGGTCCTGAGTGATAAGTCCTGACATATCACTAAGGTACATTGTGCGAGTAGACAGTTTGGAGTTGGACAAATGTTTTTTGTTGGCATTAACAATGTCATGAAACGTCACCTTGCATTTAAAAAACTCATATAATGAGAAGGAAGTAGTTAATTATCTTTATTGGCAGAGGACATGATCTTCTATTTAGAAGACCTTAAAGAATTTATAAAAACACCAACTGGAGCTAATGAACAAGTTCAGCAAAGTTGCAGGATACAAGATCAATATACAAAAACCAGTTGCATTTCAAGACACTAACAATGTATAATCTGAAAGTGAAATTAAGAAAACAGTTTCATTTGTAATAGCATAAAACATAATAAAAATACTTGGGGATAAATTTAACCAAAAAAGTGCAAGACCTGTGCACTCTGAAACATTGTTAAAAGAAATTAAAGATGGTCTATGTATATCTAAGAACATCTTATGTTCACTGTCTGGAAAATTTGATATTGTTAAGATGGCAAAACTTGCTAAGTTATCTCCAGGTTCAATGCAATCCCTGTCAAAACTGCATTTTTTCCCCTTGGAAATGGGCAAGCTGATCCTAAATTTCATATAGAGTTTCAAGGGACCAAGAATAACCAAAACAATCTGGAAAAAGAACAAAGTTGAAAGACTCATATTCCAATTTCAAAACTTACCACAAAGCTGCAGTAATGGCAGTGCGGTACTAGTGTAAGGATAGACACATAGACCAATGGAGTAGAATTAAGAGTCCAGAAACAAACTCACACATGGATGGTCAACTGATTTTTGACAAGGGTGCCAGGACCATTCAATGGGGACAAAACTTTTTCAACAGATGATGCTGGGATAAGTGGATATCCACATGCAAAAGAATCATTTTGGAGTTCTATCTCATACCATACAAAAACTTAACCAAAAGTGGACCAAAGATCTATATAAAAGAACTGAGAATAGAAAACTTTTAGAAGGAAACAGAGGTGAAACTCTGTGTGGCTTCATATTAGGCAATGGTTTCTTAGCGCACCAAAAGAACAAACAAATAAATAACATCAAAATTAAAAACTTTTGTGGGTCAAAGGACACTAACAAGAAACTGAAAATACAACACACAGAATGAGGGAAATATTTGCAAATCATAATCTGATAAGGGTATAGTATCCAGAATATATAAAGAATGTTTACAATTCAACAGTAAAAAAGATAACCCAATTTAAAAAAAAGGCAAAGGATTTGAATAGGCATTTCTCCAAAGATATATAAATGGCCAATAAACACATGGAGAAATGCTCAACATCATTAGTTATTAGAGAAATGCAAATCAGAACCACAATGAGATGGCACTTCACACCCACTAGAATAGTTAAAAGAATAATAGTAACGACAAAAAGGAAAATAACAAGTGTTGATGAGAAAGAGGAATTGGAACCCTCTTACACTGCTGTTGGGAACATAAAGTGATTCAGCAGCTCTGGAAGATAGTTTGGCAATTCCTCAGAGGGTTATAGAATTCTCATATTAGGGGTGCCTGGGTGGCTCAGTCGTTAAGTGTCTGCCTTCAGCTCAGGTCATGGTCCCAGGGTCCTGGGATCCAGCCCTGCATCGGGCTCTCTGCTCAGCTGGGAGCCTGCTTCCTCCTCTCTCTCTACCTGTCTCTCTGCCTACTTATGACCTCTGTCTGTCAAATAAATAAATAAAATCTTAAAAAACAAAAAGAATTCTCATATGACCCAGTGATTCCATTCTAGGCATATGCCCAAAAGAACTGATAACACGTTCACGGGAAAACTTGTACGTGAATATGTATAGCAGCGTTACTCACTAGAGCCAAGAAGTAGAATCAACATAATGTTCATCAAGCGATTAGTAGATAAACAAAATGTGAATAGTCATATTGTGGAATATTATTCAGCCATAAAAGGGATGAAGTCCTGACACCTGCTATAGCATGGGAGAACCTTGAAAACAGTGTGCTAAGTGAAAGAAGCCCACCCCCAAAGACCAAATACTGTATGATTCCATTGATATAAAATGTCCAGAGTAGGCAAATTCGTAGACAGAGAGTAAATTAGCAGTTGCCAGGGGATCGGGGAGGGAAGGAATTTGGACTGACTGCTAATAGGGGTGGGGTTTCTTTTTGGGGTGATAGAGAGGTTTTGGATTTAGTAGTGATGGTGGCACAACACAGTAAATAGATGAAAACTTCTGGAACATATGATTGAAAATGACAGATTTTATGTTATGTCAGTTACATCTCAATAAAAACATTAAAATAGAACAGAACAAACTCATGTGAGCACCTTTGCCCTCTAGAGTCAGAGTACTTTCTAGGTGTTGGGAGGAGGAAGCAGTTTCTTCTAAGTGCTGCTTGTTTCTACCTGAACACATTGGAAAGAATCCATCCTTGGTGACTGCAGCCTGAATCACGGTGAAATGTTTCTATTTCCTTCAACACTCAATTGGATTCAGGAGGCATACGGAAGACACTCGGGGGTTCTTTGTGAATTAAAGTGTTTCAACTGACATTCATGTGATGCTCACAATAATAATCTTTATTGAGTCCTTGCTGTCTGCCAGACATTCCTATGGACTTTGTATTTCTTATCTAATCCTTACCCCTTATACTAATCCTTACCCCAACGGCATGAAATAGGTATTGTTATTACTATTAGTATCATCATCATTTCCAATTTTTAGAGGGAAAAAACAAGCACAGAGAGGTAAACTTTTTTTTTAATTTAAGATTTAAAAAAATTTATTTTTGAGAGAGAGAATGAGCACAAGTAGCAGAGGGAGAGGGAGAGGCAGACTTCCCACTGAGCAGGGAGCCCGATGTGGGGCTCCATCCCAGGACCCTGAGATCATGACCTGAGCCAAAGACAGATGCTTAACGGACAGAACCACCTAGATGCCCAGTAAGCTTCTTTTATTACAACTTCAACCTCCTGCCTTCTTGCTCCCAAAGCCAGTGCTCCAGCTGTACTGATACTAACGGTTAATTACAAGATATTTCTCTCTAGTAGTCGGGAATTTTAGAGATAAGCAGAACAAAACTTCACTATTTTGCCATCGTATCTGTTGTCCCCACGCTCACAACAATGATTTCACAGTTCGTGTTATCGCCTGATCTGCCAGTTTTGTGATATCCAGCCATGGTGTTTGATAAAGCTGCTTTCTCTCTAAGTGTTTAGGTCATTAACTTCACAATTGGGCCGTCTGTCTTCTCTGTTGTTTTGTGACTTGTACCTGTATTTGCTCAGATGAGTGAGGACAACTCAGAGATGTGCTCTATTTCTGAAGCCTTCTTCTGACTTTGGCACAAATTTAAATTTTTTATTCTGGGAAGTGCTATTTTGTCCTTTTTCTTTTCTTTTCTTTCTTTCCTTCTTTTTTTTTTTGGTTGTTGTCTTTCTTCTTTTGCACTAATGGTTTCTTTTTTTCTGTGCTTATTTTGAAAAAGAAAGAAAGAAAGAAAGAAGGAAAGAAAGAAGCCAGTAGGCTCTGTGACTGATATACAAGTTTTGATGACTTTGAGCCATGATTTGATATTTCATAGCTGATAATGCATTGGGGACCGGGGAAGAATCGTCAATAAAACCTAGTTTCCAGGTAATCTTTGCGGCAGCTCCTACCTGCAGTTTCCTTTTTGCTTGTTGTGCAAAATAATCATTATTACGTTTGCCTTTGTCTCGGTATAATATGCAGACATATTATATTCCCACAGAAATCCTGCTCACCGTGTATGCATGACATTGTTCTGGGTTGTCAGGTTTATATATTACTATCGTCATTGCTACTTTTATGACACTATAAAGCTCTTTCGAGCCATTAATGATTTTTTTATAATCTGAGGATATAACATAGCACAACAGGGTGAACACAAAGTACATTTTATTTTATTTATTTATTTGTCAGAGAGAGAGAGAGAGAGAGAGAGAGAGCGAGCACAGGCAGACAGAGTGGTAGGCAGAGGCAGAGGGAGAAGCAGGCTCCCTGCCCAGCAAGGAGCCCGATGTGGGACTCGATCCCAGGACGCTGGGATCATGACCTGAGCCGAAGGCAGCCGCTTAACCAACTGAGCCACCCAGGCCTACATTTTAAAACATAAAGCAAAATCATGTGTAAGCTGGTTCCTGTAATTAAAGCAGTCCTGAAATTTTTAGGAATGTAATAATTATTTTTTATTTTTTAAAAATTTTAAAAGATTTTATTTATTTATTTGACAGAGAGAGATCACAAGTAGGCAGAGAGAGAGGAGAAAGCAGGCTCCCTGCCGAGCAGAGAGCCCAAGCGGGGCTCCATCCCAGGACCCTGAGCTGATCATGACCTGAGCTGAAGGCAGAGGCTTTAACCCACTGAGCCACCCAGGTGCCCCAGGAATGTAATAATTATTAATATAATGAGATGTCTGTGACAGCCACAGTCAATGTCATATTTCAAACTTGTGAAACAGGGGAGCATAACTGTTTATCGTTTTTTTTTTCCTCCTGAAACTACCAGTCTTCAGTTGGTAAACTGTCCTTGGAAACATTTCACTTCTCCAAGAGATTTTTATAGGACAGAAATGGGCCGCGGGGAAGGCGGCTGAAGGAGAAATAGGTAGACACAAGCCACGAGAAGGGTTGAGGGTAGCCGCCCAGGGCGGAGCATATTCCCAGGGAATCCTGCCCTTCCTCTGGCCCGGAAGTCCTAGGCCAGAATTACGGCCCATCACCACCAGGGGGCACCGTACAATTAGGGGACGCCAGCCGGGTTCTTCTGAGAGGCCGTCTGGAATGCTGTTTGCGACTGGCATTCTCGAAAGCAACCAGGCCTCAGCAATATAATCCTATTTGTTTTGTTCTTCTCCTTGATACTGAGGGTTCGTAACCTGGTGACTGTGGTCAGGCTTCTGATGGTCAGTGAACATCTAGACCTTATATATAATATATGCCTGTGATAAGCTGCATATTTCTAGAGGAAAGTTTTATAGATTTTTTTTAAAGATTTTATTTATTCTTGTGAGAGAGAGAGCATGAGCTGGGGTGAGGGGCAGAGGGAGAAGCAGACTCCCTGCTGAGCAAGGAGCCCAATGTAGGACTCCATCCCAGGACCTAGGGATCATGACCTGAGCCATCGGCAGATGTTTAATCAACTGAGCCACCCACCCAAGTGTCTTTAAGTTTCATATTTTTAATCAAACCCTCAAAGGGATTTGTGACATGTTGACCCCCCTCCCCCACCCCCGAAGCAATACTATCCCCTTGCTGGTATCAAATGCAATGATGTCAGGTACTCATTTGTTGACAGCTACCTGTGGCAAGCACTTAATATATGATGGTTTTGTTTGTTTGTTTGTTTTTTAAAAATTTTTATTTATTTATTTGACAGACAGAGATCACAGGTAGGCAGAGAGGCAGAGAGAGAGATAGGGAAGCAGGCTCCCTGCCAAGCAAGGAGCCTGATGCAGGACTCAATCCCAGGAATCCGGGATCATGACTGGAGCCGAAGGCAGAGGCCTAACCTACTGAGCCACCCAGGTGCCCCTAATATATGATATTTAACATAATCCTCGAAACTACCTCGTGAGACACCTTCACTTCACAGATAAAGAGTCTGAAGTTCAAAGAGGTGAAAGTGCTTTTTGCTCCAGGCTACACCAGCTATTTATTTAGTGGGGAGGCTGGGATTTAAATCTGGGAGTGGTTCACGCTCACTGATGTGGTTTTGGAACATTCGTAAAGTTCGGTGGGGTCGGGAGCCGACGACCAAGAAGAATTTCTTGAGATGTCTTTGGTGCAAATAAGTGGTTTATTAAAGCATGGGGACAGGGCCGGGGAGGGGGTGGGGGGGCAGAAAGAGCTGCACTCCAGTTGTGCGGGGTGGCTGATTATATACTATGGGGTTGGGGGAGTAAGGAAAAGGGAGGTCTCAAAAGAACCTTCATATGCTAAAGAAGACCTACCAGATACCGGAGGCCTTGCCATTGTCAAGTTAAGGTTGTTTTACCCCCTCTAGGAAGGTATTAACTTTAAGATAGTTGGGAGATTCCTGGCAGAATCACACTGTCCTACCCAGGAGCAGGGGTGGGGGAGGTTGCAGAGGGTCCCCTTCTGCTTTGTCTTCAACCAGCCATCTGCTCCCTCCTTATCACTGCGCTGTTGCTACTCTGGGGAAAACGAGCAGTTGGGACCCACTCACCTGCAAACATACAGGAGGCACTAGCGTGTGTCTAGCGGCATGCTGGGTGTCAGGAGGAGAGGGGGGAATGGGACAGACTTGCTTCCTGCTTTCCTGAATTTAGCGCCAGGAGGAGGTGCTGGTAGTCACAGTCGTGCTAGTGGGAAACAAAGAGTAAACATACGCGCATGCAACTGCAAATTAAGGAAAGTGCTCTGAAGGAAATAAACAGGGGACAGCAACATGGAAAAATGGGGAAATCTCTGGGGAGGTTGGCTAGGGGAGGCCAGAGGAAATAGCAGCTCAGCTGAGACTAAGGGATAAAACAGGGGCAGCTGGGTGGCTCAGTCCGTTAAGCGTCTTGCCTTCAGCTCAAGTCCCGATCTCAGAGTCCTGGGATCGAGTGGGACCCAGTGGGGAGTCTGCTTGCCCCTTCCCTTGCTTGTCCCTTCCTCCTGCTCTGTGCCCCCTATCTCATTCTCTCTCTCTCAAATAAATAGAGTCTTAAAAAAAAAAAAAAAAAAAAGATAAAAGAGGCAGAGACAGAGCCTTCCAGGGAGGGAAGAGCCTGGTCTGGGTGTCCATTTGAGAGGCTGCTCGTCTGGCTCATCGGGGAACCAGGAGCAGAGGTGAGGGTGGCAGGGAAGCAGAAGTCATATTTGATGCAGGCAACAAAGGCAGAAGGAAATGTTGATAAAATTAAATGTCCTTATGACCCGCAGCCCACTGACAAATACTGAGGCAGGCAGACCATAGCCTTCCTGCAGGAAGCTCCCAACTGTCTTTGGGGGAATGCTTTGCTAGAGGGAAAGACAACCTTGGGTATCCAGTGAATCTTTTTAGCTTATGAAAATCCTTTTGGCTGTCGGCTCTGGACCTCACCAACACTTCTCCGCAAAAACTACATCAATATTCTCAGGGAAAGGAGAAGCCGTTGTAGGGTGTAAAACAGGCGAGAAACGCCCCCTCGTTTACGTTTTTCTTATTTTCTTTTTAACTGGAAAAATAAACACATGAAATAAAATTTACCACCTTCACCATTTGGTAAGTTTACAGCTCAGTAGCTGAAGTACATTCACATTGTGCAATGGACTTCTAGAAGTCTTTTGGCAAAACTAAGACTCTACACCCCTTAAATAACAACTCTTCCCCCACCCCACCCACTTCCCAGCCCCCGGCAATCCTATTGTCCTTCTGTCTCTATGAATTTGACCACTCCAGGCGCCCCATATAAGTGGAATCATACGGTACACACATACACTGTATTTTTTGATGACTGGCTTATTTCACTGAGTGTTATGTCCTCAGGGTTCATCCAGGTTGTAGCCTGGATCAGAATTTTCTTCCTTTTTAAGGCTGAATAATATTCTGGGGTATGTATGTCACATTTTGTTTCCCTAGTCATCATCAAAGGACACTAGGTTGTTTCCACCTTTTGGCCATGGTGAGCAATGCTGCCGGGAGCATGAGTGTACCAGTATCTCTTCCAGACCTTGCTTTGGATTGTTCTTCTTTTCTTTTTAATTCATGTTTTAGAAATGATAATACACAAGCTTGAGACAAATTTCAAAAGCCACAAAATCACTCTGTCTGGGGTGCAGAAGGGTTGGAGACAGCCCAAAGTACAAGGATGGTATGGGGTCCAGGTCAGTGACAGGGTGGCCTGGCCTGCTGATGGGGAAAAGTGGACAGTGTTGTTTTGTTTTTAAAGTCTGGGGAGGCCTGCAGGGGACCATGTCAGTAGGCAGTTGGGTGAGTCTTGTGGGCAGGAGAGAGACTCCGGGAGTCACGGTGACATAGATGATATCTGAGGTCCTGGGGATGGTGGAGATGGCTGAGGCAGAGCACACTGGAGAAGATGGGGGCCTAGGACCGGACCTTGATGTTTATAGTTGGCTGGAGGGGGCAGACACTGAGGACTAGAAGGAGAAGGAGGAAGTGTGGGGTCCAGGGGCCGAGAGGAGGTTGTGATCCACTGTGAGGTGGTCGCTGTGACAATGGAAGGCAGGAGAAGCACCCTTGGGCTGGACCGCATGGAGCTGTTGGTGACAAGAGCAGGTCCAGCCCAAGCTAGGGGCAGATGCCAGCAGGAGGGAGAACAGGGGTACAGGAGTGCAGACAGCTCTCTCAAGAAGCTAGGCTCTGAAGATTGACAGAGAAAGGGACAGTCCTGGGCAAGAGGGATGTGGAGAAAGAACAGGGGTTCTGGTAGTTATTTTGGTTTTAAAATGCTTTCCACTGTGGAAAACAGTATGGTGGCTCTTCAACAATTTTAAAATAGATAGAGCATTAGGATCCAGTAATTCCACTATTGGGTATTTGCTCAGAGAGAATGAAAACACTAATTCCAAAAGATACAGGCACCCCATGGCTACTGCAGCATTATTTACAATGGCCCAGATAAGGAAACAACGTAAGTGTCCATCGGCAGATGAATTGGATAAAGAAGGTGTGGTAGATAGACAGTGGGATATTATCAACCATAAAAAAGAATGATACCTTGCCATTTGCAGTGACACGGATGGACCTAGAGGTCATTATGCTAAGTGGAATAAATTAGACAGAGAGAGACAAATACGGTAGGATCTCTTATATGAGGAATCTAAAGAACCAAACAAATGAACAAACAAACAGAAGCAGATTCATAAATACAGAGGATGACTTGGTGCCTGCCAAAGGGGAGAGGATGGAGGATGGACGGAACCCATGAAGGGGGTTAAGAGGTACAAACTTCCAATTATAAAATAAATAAATCATGGGGATGAACACACAGGGAATATAGTCAATAACATCATAATGACCTTGTATGGTGACAGGTGGTAACTACGCTTATCATGATGAGCATGTCACAAAGTATAGAGCTGTAGAGTCACTGTGTTGCCCACCGGAAACTGGTATAATGTGCGTCAACTGTACTTCAATATAAATAAAAATAAAGAAAATGAAAGAAAATGTAACTAGAAAGCCAATGCATTTATAGGAGCGTGTGTGATGTTGGAGGGAAGAATGCGGGTGGCAGAGAGAATGAAGACAGCTGGCAGAGAGGGCTAAGAGGAGAAGTCGAGAGGGTGGGATAGATCCAGGGCTCTCGGGGACTGCTGGTCTCTGGAAAGAGGGACCCGTCCTCCGTGGTGTCCAGAGAGGAAAAGGGGATGGGGTGGTGTAGGGGGTGAATTTGGTCATAGGAGGTTGAGAAAGCTCTTGTGTGATGGCTCTGTGTTCTGGGGAATTGAGAAGAAAGCTGGTGAAATTCGGGAGTGCGAGAGGGAGCTTGCCTCAAAAATGTCTTAGGATGGTTGGCTGCTACTGGGGCCCCCTGGAGGGTGGTAAGCAAGAAGTCATGGCAATGCCATCTGCCGGCTGCTGTGTGTGTGCCAGCAATTCTCGACTCCGTGTGGCCTGGAGAAGTTCATCCAGGGCTCAGGATATGTTAGGTGGGTATGATGGGAGGGAAGGGAGAGGGTTGAGGACTTGTGGAAGGGAGTGAGCCTAATGACAATCCATTGACTCTTTGCTGGTGGAGAGTGAAGAGAAGCCAGAGGGGGGGCTATAGGCTGGAGGTCTCTGTGACACCAAAGGATTGGTTTACAGGCAGTCCTTGAGCAGGTGGCAGGAGCTGGGATGATGGGACGGGTGCCTGGGGAGGTGGGGCAGTTTCAGGTACAGGTTAAGATCCAAGGTGTGGCTCAGGAGTGGGAAGTTGAGGGGGGAGAAATTTGTCATCCGAAAGGAAGGGGGCCAGGAAAAGAGAGGCCACAGTGATGGCAGGTCACATGGGTGGATGCCAAGGCTGCTTGAAGGAACAGGAGGAAGTGGGTGGAGAGCAAGATGCGGACCAGAAGCTTAGTCTTCAGGGAAGGAAGGGGAGTGGCTAGGAGGCCAGAAGATGGCACAAGAGGGAGGACAGTGTGTTAAGGCTGGATGCCCAAATTCTTCAAGGATGTTTATAAGGGATGGCAGGGAGGGTGGTGGGACATTAACTTCTGGAAGCAGCCACGAAGAGCCCGAGGATGTCAGCCCTACTTCTGGCCCTTAAAGTATGTGGGGAATGTGAGAGTATGTTCAAGGCTAGATTTGAAGAAGAAATTTCTGACCTTGATAGGGCATGAGGCATGAAGACTGGCAGCTGACAGAGCCCTAGGAAGTGTCCTTTCTTCCTGGAGAGGATTAGGAGCACAACTATCCCCTGCCTCCCAATCCTTCATTTCCCTATCTTCCAGTCTTTTTGAAGTCTGTTAGGGGCCACCAGGCCTCATTTGGTGTAGAGATTGGATTCATTCCACACAATTCTACTGATCCTCAGATATGTACTGTTCTAGGCACTGCAGAGACAGCAGGAAATGTAACATAGAAAAAGAAATCCCTGTCCCAAGGAGCTGTCGACTTACCAGGGGGATTTGTTTAGGTTGTTGTTGTTGTTTTTAAATATTTTATTTATTTATTTTAGAGAGAGAGAGAGCCAGTGAGCTCAGAGGGAGGAATAGAGCGGGGGGGACAAGCAGGCTCCATGCTGGATGGGGAGCCAGGTGCAGGGCTAGATCTCATAACCTTGAGATCACCGCCTGAGCGAAAATCACGAGTCGGAACCCTTAACCAACTGAGCCACCCAGGCACCCTTGTTTAGGTTTGTTTTTGATGCAAAAGCTACCAGCAGGGTAAATTACTCACAGGGGCTGGAATCTGGATGTGGAGTGCATTAAGAGAGTGAGTCACTCTTGTTGCTCGGGGGTAGGAAGAGGTGGGGTGACCCTGGACGGAGACAGAAAGAACACCAGGGGCTCCGTGTCTGAGGGCTGGGGCTCTGAGATCTTGAATAAATCATTTATTTTTTTAAAAGCCTTGTCCTGTTGGCTGATCTGTAAAGCAGGGAAACAGCTTCTCATTCCTTGGACTGTTGCGGACTTAAAAGAAAGTGCTGCTTAAGTAATTAAGTTCTTTACAAATTGTCATTATGCTATTCAGTCTTCATCTCTTTCTCTGAGTATGGCACCTACTTCCCCCAGGTGGCTGTGAGCATTAAATAAAATAAAGTACATAAAAGGCTTAGCAAGATGTTTGGTACGCGTACTGGGTAAATGTTGGCCACTGTCATTAGTCCCCTGTTCATCTCCAGAGAATTCTTTGCTGTCTGACTATGAAGCTCCACCAGGACGAGGAAATGGGTAATTGTGCCAGGCTGAGGGCTGGGGTTCAGGATGCTGGGGGCCAGGCCTGGGATCCCCCTGGGCCTGACATGGTGAGCAGGCAATGCGTGGTGGGGGCTCACAGTAGTGTCTTAGTTCCTTGGGGATGAAGGAGGAGGAAGAGGGCCATTGATGAGGAAGTCTTGTGAGACTTCTAGGGGTAAGGGTAGCTGGAGGAGTGGATGGAGACCCCTGCTGTCCTTTTGCTTGCTCCTTTCGCCTGCACTCCAAAGTCCCTCACCCATTCATTCATTGGGTACGTTTTCATGGAGGGCCTACTGGATGAAAATCTTGCGCTTTGCATGCGGGGAGGGGGTGTGGTGGGGTGTGGTGGGGTAGATGGGGGTGGGGGTAAACCAGAGAGGCTCACTGTTCCCCGGGCCCACATCTCAGGTGGGGACAGAGGTGGAGAGGAGGGTAGGCCTAGGTCATTGGTCTTCTCCCTGGAAGCTAAGGGACCGGTCTTTCCTCCTGGGGCTTGGGGTGGGTGGGGAGGCCCTCCCAGCTTCTGGCTCCAATGTGACATTGGCTTGGGGTCCCCGAAAGGGCCCAGAAACTCATCTTCTAAAAGGACAATGCACTGTGGGAAGACAGAGAGAGAGAGAGAGAGAGAGAGAGAGAGAGAGAGACACTCCCCACTCAGCGGCGGGCGGAGCAGAGGGGGGACAGCGGGCGTGGGGACCCGGGCGGCGTGTTCCGTGTGGCCGCGAGGGGGCGCCGCGGGCCAGGCGCCGGGGCCGGAGCCCGCCGCGTGGGGCGGCCGCACCCGTGGGTGACTCACCGCGGCGGTGGGAGGATGAGTCAGCTGTCCCGCGCCGCGTCCGGACCTCGCTTTCCCCCCTCGGTGGGCCCTGGCCCCGCGCACCAAGCTGGCCCCGGGAACCTGTTGGGCCTGGGCGCCGCCCTGTCGACGTGCACCCTCTCCTCGGGCTTGGCCCTTTCGGGACTCATTTTGGGGCCAGCCCAGGAGCTCTAGGCCTTCCCGAAGCCGGAGTGCCAGCGGCCCGCAGTTTTTCTTTGTGGGACGAGGGCTTCAGGAGGAGACTGTGCTTGCCTGGGCCCTGGGCGCCCCCGGGATTCCAGGACTGCCGCCCCCTCTAAGCCCGCTATGCGCCCTCCCCACCCCCGGCTCCCGCCCCCGCCCCCCTCCTTCCGGAGGCATTGGCAGCCCCGAGGGGGGTACTGCGGCACGGCCCAGTGATATTTCCTACAGCGCAGAGTGTCCTCCCATCGGGAATTGCTTCCCTCTAGAAGGGGCTCAGGGCCCCGCCTTGGCCTGGACCGTGATCTGCAGGCCTTCTCTGTGCGCCAGGGCTGGGCTGTGGGCGTAGAGCAGAGGGAAACATGCCCCTAGCCAAAACCACCGGGGAAAGAGCCTGTTCTGTTTCTTGGGCGTGCCCGGGTGTTTCCACCTCTTCTCAGGGATAGTCGGAAAGAATAGGAAGCCCTGGGTTCTAGCTGTAGGTTGAAGAAGGCGACCCCGGAGGGTCTGGTTCAAAACTTTGAGCTGTAAAGGCTTCCGGAGACCTCGGAGAGCCTGGCCTATGAGTCTCGCTTTGGAGATCCCTCCCCAGAAGGGCCGTGACTTGTCCCAGGGCTTCGGAGAGGGAGCCCAGAGCTCCCGGGTCTGGGCCTCCGACTCACAAGGTGCATGGACAGAGCCCAAAATAGTGCCTGGCACATAGTCAGCCACTATATATTTATGTAGCTCACCTTTATAGGGCACTTATTGTATGCCTGGTATTGTTCCAAGTGTTCATCACTTATTAGTGATCTTACTTGACTCTCACAACTACGTAGAGACATAAAGACTACGATTACATATGGCAGCTGAGTAAACAAACTCAGAGAACTTAGGTAAGTTGCACAAGATCACACAGCTAGCAAGTACAGTGTGGGATTAAACCCAGATCCCATGCCTTTAGACACCGTGTTCATACGACTGATTTTGAATGAGTGGCATCAGGTAATACACTGGAAATGGTTTTGTTCAGGGTATCTGAAGAAGACAGCGTTACCCCAGCACCAGAGGGACAAGCCATTTTCCTCTGGCCTTGTCAGCTCTGCGGGTCCTGCCAGAGGCGCAAGCTCTGTGGTTTTCCTGAGGTGCCACAGGCCAGAAGAGAACCGCTGCTTGGCACTCTTGTCCCATTGCTGACCATCTGCATTGTGAGAGGACCTGGCCTCTGGCTTCTACCATTATCCCCGTTATCCCTGCTGGTTTGGTAGACCACACTTATGGCTTTAAGGAAAGTTACCTTAGGCAGGGTTTCTCAAATACTTGTCCATAGAGTGAAGTGGACTTGGGGTTCATTGGAGTCTGTTAGGGAGCCTGTTAAACACACAGATTCCTAGCCCGCTGGAGAGCGGAGATTCTCAGCCTTGGTCTTACACAGATACTCAGTGAGGATATATACTTCAGAACTTAAAGAAAGCCTAGGTTCTACCTCTAGAGATACTGGTTGACTAGATCTGGGAGTTTGCCTGGGCACTGGGATGATTCCGGTGTGCAGCTGAGATGGGGCGCCGCTGTCCCAAGGACTGAGCCAGTAGGGTTGAGGTGGCCCCAGGAATCAGTAATTTTAAGAGACAGCTGCTGCCATTTTCTTGGGAAGCCATGTTCGCCACCTCTTGTATAGAACCCACTTTCTTCTTCTTTTTAAAATTTTCTATGTAAATTCAATTTAGCCGACACATAGGACATCATTTCAGATGTAGGGTTCAGTAATTTATCAGTTGCCTACAATACCCTGTCCTCATCACATCACATGCCCTCCTTAATGCCCACTCCCCACATTACCCCATCCCGCCACCCACACTGAACCCACTTTCTTCTAACTTATCTTGAACAGTGTCCCAGAGTCTTCCAGTGGAAATATCTGTGTCACTGCTTTGGGGTCGTGTGCCTTTTCAACCTCTCCTGGCCCCTGCCTCAGTTTACAGGATTTCTCCTTTTCCCAGGCACTGGCATTCTCACCCACCAAGTGGGGTTCACTCCTCGCTGGTCCTGGGCAGGGTGATCACACCTCTGAGCTTGTCAGCTAGAGCTGTGACCCTTGAGTTCTGACGACTTTGACCAGCCTGCGGCAGCCCCAAGACCTTAGCAAACCCTCATACCTATCTTCTTTCCCCAGGTTTCTGGTAGACTGTGTTATCAAGACAACATGTGAGCTGGGTAGAATGATCGCTTTCCCTCCCCTTGGTCACATTGTTTATCCCTCTCATGCAGTGTCATAGTCCACCTTGGAGTAAAGTTGTATCTGTCATCTCCCAGTCTGATAGCTTTATTCTTTCTTTCTTTCTTTCTTTCTTTCTTTCTTTCTTTCTTTCTTTCTTTCTTCCTTCCTTCCTTCCTTCCTTCCTTCCTTCCTTCCTCTATCTCTCTTTCTTTCTTTCTTTTTTCTTCAGAGGAAGGGTGGGGAGGCACAGAGAAAGAGGGAGAGAGAGAATCTTAAGCAGGCTCTACTCCTAGTGCAGAGTCCGATGTGGGGCTCGATCTCACAACCCTGAGATTATGACCTGAGCCAAAATCAAAAGTCAGATGCTTAACTGAGCCACCCAGGTGCCCCTTGGTACTAAGTGTTTTAAAACTGGATGCTAGGGGCACCTGGGTGGCTCAGTGGGTTAAAGCCTCTGCCTTCGGCTCAGGTCATGATCCTGGGGTCCTGGGATCGAGCTCCGCATCAGGCTCTCTGCTCAGTGGTGAGCCTGATTCCTCCTCTCTGCCTGCCTCTCTGCCTTCTTGTGATCTCTGTCTGTCAAATAAAGAAATAAAATCTTAAGAAACAACAACAACAACTGGATGCTAGGTGCACATACTACAATAAGCATTAGGCTAGGAGACTAGGGACCTACCTGGTGCTGAACTAATTGTGTGCCCTGGGTCACATCGCTTAACCTCTCTGACCCTCAAATTCCGCATCTGTTCAATGGTCACAAGTTTTCTGTGTGGTTCAAATGAGCTAGTCTGTAAAGGTGTGCTTTGGTGACTGAAAATCAGTCGTGACACTGATGTTGTCTATATTCATTGAGTTGGAGAAGCTGAGCTGTCTCTTTCCCAGTTGGCAGAAAGGGCAGAGTTCCCTCTCATAGGGAATAACCAAGATGGCAGCCGCTGATAATAAAGATCCTGACAATGGGATATCCTAGAAGCTTGCCTCCCTTCCTCATTGAATCAGAGTGTACTTGCTGAGAGCCTACTCTATGTTCCTGGTATGGAGTTAGGCACGAGAGGGTTCTAGGCTTTTTGTTGGGAAGCAAGGCAATCCATATAGAAAAAGAAGTGGGTAATGCTGGGTGAAAACTGAGAGCTATAAGCAGTGTATGCTTTGGCATTTCAGAGGGAGAGTGTAGCATTAACGACCAAAGGAAAAATACTTTGTTCCAATAAAGAACGGGAATCAGCCAAGTCTAGGAGAACAGGTTGGAACTGGGTGGAGGGAGGAGGGGATGTGGGTAAATGGGCCATGAGAGGAGCTGTCAAGTTGGGTTAAGGGGGGGGGCCTGAGGGAGAGAGAGTGCATTTACAGGCCACCCCTTGCCCTGATTTCTACCATACCCCAACTCAGCAGGATTGACCCCGGGGCCTGAAGGCCTCTTAGGCACCAGCATCACAAAAGGGTGTCATATAAATGCTCACCAAATGAGGATCTGGCCCCTTCCTTTCCTTTTCCAAGCAAAAATGAAAATCCTTCTTCTAGTAATCTCCTCTGAAGAGAGACCTGGTGCCATGCCCTTCTAGAATCTGTCGCTCATTGGTAACCATTTTGGGTGCACTGACAAGGAAGGATAAATGAAAGCCTTCTTCCTCTCATCTCCCCGGCCGGGGCAGGGGCATGGAAGCCATAGTTTGATATGCCCTTGTGGGGCCAACACAGTCAAAGTTGTTTATTGACAACTGTCTAAACATGTGAGGTTGCCAGATCACCCCTTAGAGATGACTCCCCCACAACCGACTCTCCTCACTGGGTTCTCTGGCATCCCCTGTGCCACCTCATTCTGTTACTTCCTCCCCAACAGAACATCATTTGTCACTACCCAAAGGCCGCCTGCCCTCCAGTGGCTGCCATCCATTGTTCTCTTATAAATGCTCTTTGGGAATGGAGGAAACAAGGGAAGTTACTCTGGGACTGAGGAGGAAGGAAAGAGGGTCAGGAATGGAATGGGTGGGTGATGGAAAAAGTGACTTTCAGCCATTTCCAGGGCTTGGGTCTGGAAGGCAGTGCCATGGTTGCTGTGGTGATGTTCAGACAAGCACACTGCTGTTTCCCCTCTTCTCAGGACTGAATAATAACTGAATAATGTTTGTTGTGCCTTTCCCTTAAGACTCGAAAACCTCAAGCCCGTGCCTGGTATGGAGTACAGAGGCCCCAGGTTTAGCTGTTGGGCCTCAGTTTCCCAGCCTGACCAAAGGAAGACAAAGAGAGTATGTTGGCTCTTCCGTTTGTCCCTCCATACCTCCATACCTCTTCTCCACCTGCTCTGCACCCCAGCAGGCTGACGGTTGTGGACCTCTTCCAGTGGGCTCCTTTGCCCTCTGGCTTCTCGTCAGCCTCTGGGAGACACCCCAGGACCTGGAGGATGACAGGAAAATGGGATGGGCCCTCATGCCCCTGGCTCACTTGCCCCTGGGGTGCTGATTGGCAGAGGCTTTGTTCCTCTCCTGAAGTCCCCAGTTCCTGGAAGGTAGCCCTCCCCTGAAGCTCCAGGCCTTGCTGGCTCCTGATTCCTTGCCCTGACTTCTTCATGCCTCA
This sequence comes from Taxidea taxus jeffersonii, assembly GCA_003697995.1. Taxonomy (NCBI): domain Eukaryota; kingdom Metazoa; phylum Chordata; class Mammalia; order Carnivora; family Mustelidae; genus Taxidea; species Taxidea taxus. Next base: position 75,884 of record RCUC01128667.1, on the reverse strand, counting down.
GAGAGGCAGTGGCTGCCAGCTCTGGCCAGCCTCAGGGTGCTTCACCATCCCTAGGTGGTTTCCTTCAAACTGCTTATTGCCCTGTGGTTAGTCCCTGCATTAAACTCTTCTCAGTCACCCCCTTTTTAAAAAAAATATTTTATTTATTTATTTGAGAAACAGAGAGAGCATGAGAGAGAAGGTCAGAGGAGAAGCAGACTCCCCATGGAGCTGGGAGCCCGATGTGGGACTCGATCCCGGGACTCCAGGATCATGACCTGAGCCAAAGGCAGTCGCCAAACCAACTGAGCCACCCAGGCGCCCTCAGTCACCCCTTTTGGATGGATTCTCTGTCTGTCGCTGAGACGCTGACAGATCCAGACAGTGTCTTAACAATGAGGAAGGAAGGTGGTAGTCTCAGGACTCCTCTGTGGTCAGGGCTGGCTGCGGGGGTGGGGTAGCTTCCTCGGTGTCATCGGAGATGCACCCAGAAGAGTGCCCAGCTCAGAAATAGCCAGGCTGAAACCGTCAAGTCAGAGGAGGGACATTTCTCTGGATTAAAATGTTTATCTGTAAAGATGACACACTTCCTAAGAAGGGGAGCACGTTATCTTGTCATTCATTTCTCAACATGTCTTAGTTTCATCAGGTGACAAGCTTGACTGTAAGCTTCATGAATGCAAGGACTGTGTCTGCATTGTGTAGACATGGGTGGCATGGGGCCTGGTGAAGGGTAGATTTAAATAAATATCTAAATGTCTGGTGTATAAATTTAGTCATCATTCAGTGACTGCTCCCTGAGTGCCTACTATGTTCCCGGCACAGTTCTGGGTGCTTGGGATATATCAATGAATAAAATAGACAAAGATCCCCATCGGGGAGAGAGACAGACAATAAATTGTTGGAAGATGATGACTGCCATAGAAAAAATTAAAAGATCAGGTAGAGGAAGGGTGCCTGGGTGGCACAGTTGGTTAGGCATCTGACTTGGTTTTGGCTCAGGTCTGATCTCAAGGTTGTGGAATCGAGCTTTGCGTTGGGCTCCACACTCAGCACAGACTCTGCTCGAGTTGCTCTCTCCTTCTCCCTCTGCCCTTCCCTTGCCCCCATCTCTCTCTCAAATGAATCAGTAAATCTTAAAAAAAAAAAAAAAAGAGCAGGATACAGGAGATAAGAGGTACGGGGCAGGTGTGATTGAAATTTTATGTAGGGTGTTTGGGCTAAGCCTTACGGAGAAGTTGACATTTGAGCACACTGAAGAGGGTGGTGGGGGATGTTGGCAGCTAGTAGAAGAGGAGACTGATACACCCAGAAGGAGGAGCCAGAGCAAGGGCTCTGCAGCTGGAACCTGCCTGGCACCACTGAGACACAATAAAAAGCCCAGTGTGTTCAGCACAGAGTGAGCAAGGGGGAAGTGGTTTGCTGTGATGTCTCCTTGCTTCCTTTTCTGTGTCTGACCTACATTTTAGAGTCTCCCACACCAGCCCTTAGGCCTCCAAGAAGGCCCCTGGAGAGCCTCACTGAAGCCCCTAACTCAATACAGGTGACCTCTGTTCCTGTTTCTCTAAGTAGCCAAATCTCCTCCTGTTTCCTCACTGCATCTGATCTCATGGACAGTGGACAAGGAAAGCAAAGGCTCCTAATCAGTGCAACAAAGGTTGCTCCTAGAAGTCTTTAAAGTGGATATTTTATACTCAGTTCCACATTGGTGAAATTTAATGAAGTGTAACAGACTGTATTAGAGACAACCAGGTAGGGGGCCTGGGTGGCTCAGTGGGTTAAGCCTCTGCCTTTGGTTCAGGTCATGATCCCAGAGTCCTGGGATCAAGTCCTGCATCGGGCTCTCTTCTCAGCAGGGAGCCTACTTCCCCCTCTCTGCCTGCCTCTCTGCCTACTTGTGATCTCTCTCTGTGTGTCAAATAAATAAATAAAATCTTAAAAAAAGAAAAGGAAAGAAAAGAAACAACCAGGTACTGTCTGGTCCAAGGTGGTCCATAGGAGGCTCCTATACTCACCTCCTCCCAAAGGACTCACCTAATTTATAGCTACACGTGGAGCAGTTTGGTCTGAAAGAGATCCAAAAATCAAATCAGTGATTTCTTTTCGTTTTTTTTTTAAAGATTTTATTTGTTTATTTGACAGAAACCACAAGTCGGCAGAGAGGCAGGCAGAGAGAGAGGGGGGGGGGGAAGCAGGCTCCCTGATGAGCAGAGAGCCAGATGCGGGGCTCAATCCCAGGACCCTGAGACCATGACCTGAGCCGAAGGCAGAGGCTTAACCCACTGAGCCACCCAGGCGCCCCTCAAATCAGTGATTTCTATATGTTGGATGGATACATCAAAATGGTTAGGAAAGCCTGGTACAGACTCTTGCCATCACTTCTACCCGCCATGGCACAGCAACATGCAGTTGGGAGAGAACCCACAATTCCCAATTTCTCCCTGAAGAACAAGGGGCTTAGACCCAATATCTTACTTTTAAGACTTCCACTTGAGGACTAGGGTCCCCAAATACCTACCTCTGAAAACCAATGGGGCTTGCATCCATAGGACCCACAAGGCTATAGCAAACAAAGAAATGGTCCTTAGTGGGATACCCCCAGGGCTCAGTATGGAGAGAGCAGATAGAAATGTTCACCTCTGTATTTCCTAGAAAGAGACATATTTGCATACTTTAAAATCTGCTACCTGAGGGTCAGCCTTCTAAATTAGCACACATCTAGGGGCTAACTTGTGATTCTCCCAGAGAGAGAGCTGGGGAGGCTGGCAAGGTTGTCTCTGTGTTCACCCTCTGGCCTGCTCCAGGTAGCCTGTGTCTCCTTGGAAAGAGCTTGTGCACATGTTTGATGCTCTGGCTTTTGCAGCTGCAACCTAGAGGATGCAGCCCTTGATCACTTGGGTCTGGTGGCTAGAAGAGCTTGTATTTGTGGACCCCACAGATTGTGTCCAAAAAAGAGAAGAAAGAAAGAAAGAAAGAAAGAAGGAAAGAAAGAAAGGAAGGAAGGAAGGGAAAGAAAGAATGAAAAGGAAAGAAACAGCATGGAGCCTGATGTGGGTCTCAATCCCAGGATCCCGAGATCATGATCTAAGCCAAAATCACGAGTTGGATGCTTAACCAACTGCACCACCCACGTGCACCAAAAGCAACAGTTCTTTACCAGCTATCCTCCTAGGGCTCAGAGAGAGCAGACAGAATGTCCATCTCTCAGTCTTTCTCTTAAGGAGATCTACTTGCATACTTTAAAAGCTGCTGCCTGAGGGTCCAGCTTCCAATAAGCTTGCACCTAAGTGCTAACTAAAGTCTTCCCCTCTGGGACACTGACAGGTTTTGGCACACCCTAAATTGCTGGGAGCCACTGTGAACAAAGAAGGTGGCTTGGACAATCACATAGTTTTGAGAGACAATCAAAGGCTCAGGCTGGGCTGAACAATAAGTTTCATCTCCTACATGATACCCATCCTTCAAGAGTGAGAGTGAAGGCTGTTTTATCTAATGTGCAGAATCCACTGCAAAGAGTCAAGAAAAGTGGAGAAATAGAGGAATATGTTACAAACAAAACTAGGTATAGGGGCGCCTGGGTGGCTCAGTGGGTTAATGCCTCTGCCTTTGGCTCAGGTCATAATCTCAGGATCCTGGGATCGAGCCCCACATCGGGCTCTCTGCTCAGTGGGGAGCCTGCTTCCTCCTCTCTCTCTGTCTGCCTCTCTGCCTACTTGTGATCTCTGTCTGTCAAATAAATAAATAAAATCTTAAAAAAAAAAAACTAGGTATAGAAGGAACATACCTCAACACCACAGAGGCCATGTATGTCAAGCCCACAGCTGACATCATGTTCAACAGTGAAAACCAAAGGGTTTTCCTTCTAGGATCACAAACAAGACAAGAGTGCCCACTCTTTACCACATTTATTCAACATAGTACTAGAAATCCTAGCCAGAGCAGTTAGACAAGAAAAAGAAATAAAAAGCATCCAAATTGGAAAGGAAGAAGTAAAACTGTCTCTAACAGCAGATGACTTGATATTATATATAGAAAATCCTAAAGATGGCACCAAAAAAACCAGTTAGAACTAATAAACAAATTCAGTAAAGTTGCAGGATACAAAATCCATATACCACCGACCCTTGAACAACACAGGGTTAAACTGTATAGGTCTGCTTATGTGTGGATTTTTTTCCAGATAAATACAGTATTGTAAATGTATTTTCTCTTCCTAATGGTTTACTTAATAACATTTTCTTTTCGCTACCTTACTTTATTATCAGAATACAGTAAATAATACATATACAGATTTTGTGTTATTCGATTATTTATATTATTGGTAGGGCTTCTGATCAACAGTAGGCTACTAGTAGTTAACTTTTGGGGGACCAGAAGTTATACAACGACTTTCTTTTTTTCTTTTTTTAAGATTTCATTTATTCATTTGTCAGAGAGAGAGAGAGAGAGAGTACAAGCAGGGGGAGCAGCAGGCTCCCAGCTGAGCAAGGAGCCTGATACAGGACTTGATCCCTGGACTCTGGGATCATGACCTGAGCTGAAGGCAGCTGCTTAATGGACTGAGCCACCCTGGCATCCCTATACAAGGATTTTCAACTGTGTTGGGGTCAACAGTTCTAACTCCTGCATTGCTCAAGGGTCAACTCCACAAAAATCAGTTAGGCTTATATATGCTAATAAGGAACTATAAGAAAGAGAAATTAAGAAAGCACTCTTATGTGTGGGGGCCTGGGTGGCTCAGTTGGTTAAGCATCCAATTCTTGATTTTGGCTCAGGTCATAATCTCAAGGTTGTGATTGAGTGTGGGTTGTGAATGGGTGTGGAGCCTGCTTAAGATTCTCTCTCTCCCTTTCCCTCTGCCCCCCAACCCTCTCTAAAAAAGAAAAGAAAAGATTCCCATTTGCAATTGCACCAAAAAGAATAAAATACCTGGGAATAAATTTAACCAAGGAGGAGAAAGATCTGTACATTGAAAACTGTAAGACATTGATCAAAGAAATTGAAGAAGACACAAGTAAATGGAAGGATAGTTCATGTTCATATATGGAAGAATTAACATTGTTAAAATGTTCGTACTACCAAAAGCAATCTATAGATCCAATGCAATCTCTGTAAAAATTCCAATAGCATTTTTTTTTACAGAAATAGAAAAAACAATCCTAAAATTTGTATGGAGCCATAAAAGACTTTGCATAACCAAAGCAATCTTGAGAATGAAGAACAAAGCTGTAGGCATCATGCTTCCTGATTTCAAACTATATTGCAAAGTTACAGTAATCAGAACAGTTTGGTATTGGCATAAAAACAAGCATACAGATCAATCAAACAGAATAGAGAGCCCAGAAATAAACCCACACATATTTAGTCAATTGATTTATTACAAAGGAGACAGGAGTATACAATGAGGAAAAGATAATTTCTTCAATAAATGGTGCTGGAAAAATTAGAAAGCCACATGCAAAAGAATGAAACTGATCCCTAACTCACATCATACACAAAAATCCACTCAAATTAGATTCGAGACTTGAATGTAAAACCTGAAGCCATAAAACTTCCAGAAAAAAACATAGGGGATAAGCTCCTTGACATCAGCCTGGGTAATGATTTTTTGATTTGACACCAAAGCAAAGGCAACAAAAGCAAAAATAAACAAGAGGGATTGCATCAAATGAAAAAAGCATTTCCACAGCAAAGGAAGACATCAATAAAATGAAAAGTTAATTTATGGAATGGGAGAAAATATTTGCAAATCATAACTGCTAAGGGGCTAGTATGTAACATATATAAAGAACTGTACAATTCAATAGCAAATAAACAAAATCCACAAAAAAACTCCTAATTGGATTAAAAATGGCCAGATTAACTGAACAGGTATTTTTCTAAAAAAGGCACACAAATGGCCAACAGGTATAAGAAAAGGTGCTCAACGTCACCAGTTATCAGGGAAATGCAATCAAAACCATAATGAGATATCACATTACATGTATTAGAATGGTTCTCAGCAAAAAAACAAAAATAAGTGTTGGTGAAGATGTGAAGAAAAGAGAATCCTGTGCACTGTTGGTGGGAATATAAATTGGTGCTAATATGGAAAACAGTGCGGAGGTTCCTCAAGAAATGAAAAATAGAATTACCTTTCAATCTAGAAATCCCATTTCTGCGTATCTACCTAAAGGAAAGGAAACAGGATACTGAAGAGATATCTGCACTCCTGTGCTCATTATTTACAACAGACAAGGCATGGAAGCAACCTGAGTGTCCATCAGTGCATGAAAGGATAAAGAAGATGTGATATATATGTATGTATATGTGTGTGTATATGCATATACACATATGTATGTGGGATATGTATATGTATATATACACACACCTAGGGGAATATTATTCAGTCATGAGAAAGAGGGAAATCCTCCTGTTTGTGACAACATGGATGGATCTTGCAGGCATTATGCTAAGTGAAATAAGCCAGGCAGAGAAAGACAAATACTATGTGACATTACTTATATGTGGAATCTTAAAAAGGAAACAAAACTCACAGAAACAGAATGAAGAAAAGCGGATGCCAGGGGATGAGGGCTGGGGGAAGTAGAGAGAGGTTAGTGAAAGGATATAAACTTTCAGCTATAACATGAATAAGGTCTGAGGATCTGATGTAGAGCATAGTGACTATAAGTAACTATAATGTGTTGTACAATTGGAATTGTTAGGAGAGTAGAACTTAAATGTTCTCACCAAGAAAAGAAAAAAAAAAGACAGGAAGGAAGGAAGGGAAGGAAGGAGGGAAGGAAGGAAAACAAGGAAAGGAAGGAAGGAAAGAAAAGAAGGAAAGGAAAGGAGGAAAGGAAAGAAAGAAAGGAAGGGAAGGAAAGAAGGATTGGTAAATATGTGAATATGTGGGGTGATGGAGATGTTAATGAACTAGATTAGGGGTACCCTTTCTCAGTGCATATGTATATCAAATCACCACAATGATGTACACTTTAGCTATCCCATGACTTTATATGCCAATTACACCTTGATAAGGCTGAAATAAAAACAATCAGATACTGTACATGTTGTGTGTGTATCAATGTCCTTAGTTGCAAATATAGAAGTCATTCCTGTTGTGGTCAGAAAAGGAATTTATTTTGGAATATTTGATTCCCGGGGAACCTTGGGGAGGACCAGGGAAACTAGTTTGTGGTCTACCCAGACCCTATCTCTGAGTACACCAGAAAGGCCCGCCACTCTCCCTGGTCACGGCCAGTGCTTCTCAGGCTGCCCACGCTGGCCCCCAGACACTGCTCTGTCTTCACTGGCAAGGTGCCTCTGGTTGGTGGGGCACCAGTCACATGCCTGCTACCTAGCTCCAAAGGAGGCTGGTAAAGCAAGTTTTCCGACTGCTACCTTGGAAAAGGGGAATTCCTCAGACACAGGGAGGGTATTCAAAGTATTGGGCTGTGAGAAACCAGGACAAATGTCCTCCACTGTAGAGCTATGTGGGGGCTGGGAGGTGAGGACAAGAGAGAGTCACAGGCTCTGTCAGCAGGTGTTTTCGGTGGTAGCCAATAGAGACAGACTCTGGTGAACTCAAGTCAGGGGACTTTATTGCAGGGAGGACGGAAGAGCAAAAGTGCATGGAGGGGGGAAGGGGTAAGAGTTATCTATGGAGTATCTTCTATGGGTTTTGTCACACACATTCTTTCTTTGAATTCTCCTGTCAACCTTGTGAATTAGCCATCATTGCTCCCTCTTCACAGGTGAAGAGACTGAGGCTCAGTGAGGTCAAGTGACCCAAGATTGGACAGCTAGAGATTAGCCGATGTAGAAATCACATTGTGATCTTCCTGTTTTAAAAATCCCATGCTGCCTCTGTGGTTTGTTTCTCTTTACTTTTGTGTGCATGGATTGTCCAAAATCTCCAAATATTTTTCTGACTACTGAAGGCTGGCAAAGGCAGGAAGTGGGGGTGGCCGCCCAAGGCTGTGGTGGAGGAGGAGAGAGGAGGCAGGGGTGTGCCTGTGTGGGGCCCTTTGTAGTCAGGTATTTATAAATCTGGACCTTCTCCCTTGTAGCAAACACTGGAGCTATTTCTTCTGGCTCTTGGACTCAGGGAAGGTGTCCACACCACTGTTCACAGGAGCTCATCCAAGAGAGGCCGTGCTGGGGGTCAGGTGAGGCCAGGCCGGCCTGGAGGTGTCCTGGAGACTTTGTGGTGTACCATATGACTACCCTGCCCTCAGGCTTTCTGAGAGGAACCATCCTGAATCAGGGGCCTGCGGTGGGGCTTTGGTGTCAGGACTGTGCCCACAAGGGACTGACGGTGAGGGGCTGGACCTTCTGACAGAGAGGGGGCACAAGCAAGAAGCCACCTAGGAGGCGGGGTAAAGCGACAGCCCTCCAAGAGGTGATCTGGGCTCCGGAGTGCACTGGGTCCTGAGCACTGTCCCCTTCCTGAATTAGAAGACCCTCAGTATGGCTTTTCCTGGAATCCTCAGACCGTTCTTGCTATAAATTCCTTACAAGAATTCTCTCAGTTTGAGATCTAATTCAGTGAGAGTGACTGTGGCAACCGAGAGATGCACGAGGACCGTTCCAGGTCACAGATCCCGATGTGGTTGCCTTGCCACCTTCACAGGCCTGTGGAGGCCCACACTTGGGTCACTGGTTCCTGTGATTCATAGCGATGCCTCGGGGCTGGAGCCTGATGTAGGGGTAAGATTTGGACTAGAAGCCAAGGAGGGGAGAGAAAGGAAGGGCCAGAGGGACAATGGGGGGAACGGTGAATTTCCAGTCATGATGTCACAACATAGCTCAGTTGAGGGCTATGTTTTGTTTTGTTGTTTTTTTTTTTGAGGGCTATGTTTTAAGTGGTGTGTTACTCATAATAGTCAAAGCGCTACTTTGTATTTCAAAGCATATATTTACTTATTTAACTATTTTAAAACTGAAAAAGCACAGAAGGGAATACCCTGTAAAACCTCCCTCCTTCCTGCCGGGCAGCTCCCTCCCCTGTGGGAACTGTTGAAGAATTGTCTGCCTCCTTCCAGAAATGTTTTGTGCACAGACAAGAAGATGCAGTCACACACACATTCTTCCCCCCCACTTATTCCATAAATGTTAGCATACTATTCCCATTGTCCTTTACCTTGTGTTTTTCACTTGTGACTCCTTAACTAGCTTCTCCCCTCCAGAAAGTAGATTTGAGATCAGCCCTGTAACAAGGTGGCCCTGGCTCCTTTGCATTCTGAGGGCCTTCTGGCCCGGGGGAGAGGGGGAGGGGCACCCTGGGAGGGGCTGTGTGTGCGCACGTGCGTGTGAATGCACGGGTGTGCGCATTTGTGCGTGCTCTACCAACAGGCCCTGCAGGATGGAGCGCAGAGGTCCCACTCAGAAAACCTGGCTCTAGGTCTAGGGTCCCACTCTTAAGCCGGGGGCCTCAACTCCCTTCAGGCTGATTCCTTCCTGTCAAGGGAGAACAGGAATATTCCTTGAGATTGTTGTGGGGTGGACTGAGGAGGAGGTGAGAAACAGGCCTGCGAATTGTCAAGTCCTATGAGGTGAGGGGTTATTTTCAGTCTGACTGAGTCTAAAGTGGTTTCCTCCATTTTCCTGAAGGGCAGGTTGGACCTTCTCTGCTCCCCTCCCACCCACCTCCTAGTTTGAGTTGGTGGTGTCATCTCTACCTCAGGGACTAAACAGAAGGCCTCCAGGGGTCTCCCACCCACACCCACTTACCCATTTATTGGCATCTACCCCACCTCACCTCCCTCCCACCCTCTCTTGGGCACCTGAAACCTGGCTCCTCCCTTGTACTCTCCAAATCCTCAAACTCTCTCTCTTCTGGCTCCTTCAAACCAGCGTTTAAAAAGTAAACCTTCCCACAATCCCCCATCGCCTTCCACTGTTTTCCTCTTCCACTTGAGAGTCAAACTTTTTTGAAAGCTCAGCTTAGGCTCAGTACCTTTCCTTCGCCCAGTTTCATCCCCTCCTCAGCCCTCAGGTTTCTTGGTCAAATATTTCTCCAGCTCTATGTGTCAGGTGCTTTTCTTTTTTTTTTTTTCTTTAAAAAAAAATTTTTTTTTTTAAAGATTTTATTTATTTATTTGACAGACAGAGATCACAAGTAGGCAGAGAGGCAGGCAGAGAGAGAGAGAGGAGGAAGCAGGCTCCCTGCCCAGCAGAGAGCGCGATGCGGGGCTTGATCCCAGATCCTGGGATCATGACCTGAGCCGAAGGCAGAGGCTTAACCCACTGAGCCACCCAGGTGCCCCAGTCAGGTGCTTTTCTAAACACTTACATGTACTGACCCTTTGAATCCTCACAACAACAACCCAAAGAGGTAGTTACTACTATGTGCCCATTTTACAGATGCAGAAACTGAGGCTGGAGGGGTTAAGTGTGATCACAGCAAGTGCAATCCCCACATAGTAAGTAAGTCATTCTGGTTTCAAAGCCAGATGGACCATTTGCCTCCAGAGCCAGTGTGCTTAGGCACATCACTACCTGCCTCCTGTGGGCAGTGGTCTAGTAAACCGATTTGTGCAAGGTCAGTGACCTCTGCTAGAAAGCAAAATCCAACCAAGTAAATTTGAAGATCTATTTGGCTTTATGAAGTGTTTTATGTATTTGGTAGCATCCTGTCTAGCAGGGAGAGGGGAGCTCCCAGGAATTGGACAGAATGGAGGGTTCTTATAGGAAGGAGGGTGGGGCAAGAATATTACTAGCAAAAGCAAAGATTGTTTCAGGCAGGTCATTTTCTTTCCTTTACTTCTTCTTCTTTTTTTTTTCCCATTTTTAAAATTATTTATTTATTTTTTTAATTTAAGCTTTTTTTTATTTAAACATATAATGTAACCCCACCACCCTCTCCCAACCCCTCCCCCCTGCCCCCCTCAGTTTGTTTTATGACATTAAGAGTCTCTTTTGGTTTGTCTCCCTCCCGATCCCATCTTGTTTCATTTTTTCTTTTCCTACCACCTTAACCCCCACCCCCCTTGCATCTCCACCTTTACTTATTTTTCTAAGTAATTGCTACACCCAGTGTGGGGCTCAAATACACAACCCCTGAGATCAAGAGTCATTTGCTCACTAACTGAGCCAACCAGGTCAACCAACCCAGGTCATCTTCCTTTAGGGAGAAGGGCAAGGTGTCTCATTAGGTGGAATTCCTCCTCTTCTTTTGAGGGATAGTGAGGGCCCATGTGACAGATTACCTCATTGGAGCTGACCAGAACATTCCAGAAGGACTGATTGAAAATTCCATTCCCGGAGAAGTTGAAATTGCAGTTAAGTTCTTGGTTTGCTGTCCCAGGGGCAAGTTCCAAGTGTGGTGGATTTGGGTTCACATTCCAGCTCCTCTACTTTGCTGCACTGTGATCTAGAGGAAGTTCCTTGACCTGTTTCTCAGGGACCAAAGTTACCTGAAACCACTCAGCATGATGCCAGTGGGCCAGGGCTCTGCTCCTCATCCTGTCCTGAACTTTCTGTCCAATCCCTGCAAACTGGGAGGTCGTTACTGGAATCCCTATTGATGAAGAGAGAAAGAAGACTCAGAGAAGTGACAAGGTTAACTAACTCAGGGCCACAGAGCTACGGTGGCAAGCAGTCATCAAGGAGTCATCTCCTCCTTACTGGACCCAAGAATGCTTTCTGGACCAACACGTAGGGGGCCAGAGCAGAGCCGTGTGAAATTGCATTCGACCCAGATGGAAAGTACACACACACTTTTACCAGAAAGGAGACAGCTGGGCAGCTGAGTCATGCCACCTCCCATAAGGGAATCAGACTTCACTCCTGTTGTGGAAATTCCAGTGTCTTCCTCCAGATTTCTCAGACTACTAGGGGTGGAGGTTGGAACTCATCATCCTCTTGGTCAGTTGGCCCTGCTTCTGCCCAGGTATCGATCTTATCACGACTGACTGGGCAAGATCCTGTTTGCCAACCTCACAACCTTTTCCCCTTCTTTCAAAACTCATCTCCTCCCCAAAACCATGAAGTGTCTGTGTGACAGGTTTTCCTGATGACCTGGGGAGATGGAAAGGAGTTACTGAGCAGCTGTGAGGACTATAAATTGGATATTAGACTGCATGTTCTCATTCAGGCTTCTTGTGGCCATGTCTAAAGCCCCAGCTCCTGCTCTCTTCCTCATCTTCCTTCCTATGCCCTCTGTTGTCACTAACCTCTTCCTCTCAGAAGTAAAATTAACTTCCTCACATTCTTTTTTAATTTTATTTATTTATTTATTTTTAAAAATAGATTTTATTTATTTATTTGACAGACAGAGATCACAAGTAGGCAGAGAGGCAGGCAGAGAGAGAGAGGAAGGGAAGCAGGCTCCCTGCTGAGCAGAGAGCCCGGCTTGGGGCTCCATCCCAGGACCCTGGGATCATGACCTGAGCTGAAGGCAGAGGCTTTAACCCACTGAGCCACCCAGGCGACCCACATTCTTTCTTTTTAAAAAGATTTTATTTATTTGAGAGAGAGCGCACACAAGCAGGTGGAGCAGCAGGCAGAGGGAGAAGCAGGCTCCCTGCTAAGTAGGGATCCCCATGCAGGGCTTGATCCCAGGACCCTGGGATCATGACCTGAGCCGAAGGCAGACACTTACCGACTGAGCCATCCAGACACCCCAGGAATTCCACTTTCTTTCACCCATAACGTTCATTTTGGCTCCAGGCCTTCCTCTGGGGATTCTGGGTGTGGGCAGATGCTTTCTGAGAATTCTCTGAGAGTCAGCGGCTGCCTTGCGCTTTTGGGCCGGTGGGGTTTGGCTCTTTCTGCCCCAGGAGCTGGGATGAGACAGTGTCTGAGGCCGGCCCAGGTGCTGCCCTTCCCAGGACTGGCCAGGTGAGAAGGCCACCTCCACCTGTCTGGCTTGTGGCAGGTGACAGTCTGTTGTGAGGACAGGTCTCCAGTGGACATCAGCTGAAGTCTCCAGGTTCTGACCTCACACAACTCTGTGCTTTGTTCTTTCTGGTGACTTGGCCACAGTGAGTGAGCACCGTGGCCAGAGGGCTGGAAGGTTTGGTCTGAAATGGCACTTGACCAACTCTGAGCTCCGGTAGGCGCCCACCAGGAAGCCCCTGGTGTCCCTCTCCTCTTGGAGCTCTTGTATTCAGAGCCCTCCTGTGCCTCCTCGCTGTCTACATGCCCTGTTCCTTGTTACAGGCTTTGAAGGCTGCCTATGAAGCACAACAGAGGTCACATTCCCAGGCTCTGGGGGCCTTTGGGTTCTCGAAAGGGGTGGGGGTACGGGACGCTGGTGCTGTGGGCTTCCTAGGCAAACAGACATGCTTCAGTCCTGACTCCCTTCTCTGTCACTTACTGTGTTAATTTGGGCCAATCACTTAAACTCTCTGAGCCTGCATTTCTTCATTTGTAAACGTGGGGATCACAACACCTTCTTTGTGAGGGCTGCTCAGAGGATGAGGAAGGTAAGATATGGCACGTGCTTTGCATGAGACCCCCATGTTCAGGTCAAGGTCCAGGGAGCAGAGAGGCTGGCCCTGCCCTCGATAGCCTCTGGCACCTCAGAAGAGGAGGGACTCTCCTGGCACTCTCACCCATCCTCCAGTCTGGCTTCCTTGGGCTCCTCGGAAAGCCTCACTAGGAGATATGATCTGTCTCATTGGGAGATTTGATCTGTCCAACCAAAGTCACTCACGAAGGCAGCGGAGACTCTATCCCCCCTGTGAGTGTTGTAGGCTGACACCCTGAGCTCTGGAGGCCCAGAAAGCTCACTTGTGGATGTTGAGCTGCTCCTGGTTCCCTAATGACACCCCCAAATGACCCAGCCCTGGGCATGGACAGGGGCCCTACTGCTGTTCTCTGTGTGCACCCCTCTATGTGAGCTGGCAAATAGACTCTGTGGCAGGGAGTCTCTATTTATGCGAGCACTTAGGGTCTTTTAACCAATGTTTGGATCGAGGAAGAGGGAAAAAAAATCAAGTTCAGCGTATTGGTTCAATAATTTTTAGGGATACATTCTGTGCACTGGGAAGTATCACCTGTAGACCCGGGCCTGGTCTCCACTGCCCCCCTTCCCACTCCAGTGTGCCTTCTGACTCTCTCTACCCATGAATGAACTTGACCTGAGAAGCTCTGGGACTCACGCTCAGGGGTCCTCCAGGGGCTCTGCAGCTGTGTCTCAGCTCCAGGAGAACAGCCTGGAGTCAGCTCGCTTCTGCTGGCGGCCGTGGGATCCCAGAAAGTTGAGTTGCCGGAAGGGTGCTGACATGTTGATTTTGTGTGACTACAGCTGTTTATCTAGACAGTGGCCCAGAAAAGGAATATTTGCCCAGGACCACCTTGCTGCACCTGGAGGTGGCCCTGGCGCTGGGCACCTTGTCATGCCTAGAACAAAACGATGTCCTGCCTTCTAGGAGTTTCTATTCTGGTCAGGGGAGGGAAATCTGGGGCTATGGGAAAAACAGAAAGCAAGCAGGGTAAGGGCGATAGAAGCGGAGGCACACACCTGCGTGGCCTGAGCCGGAAGGAAAATGATGAGGCTCTCAGATGCATGCCAGAGTCTGAAGGTGCCGGTAAAGACTGGCTTTCACCCAGACAGGGAAAGCCACTGAAAGTTTTGAGCTGAGTGCATAATCTGACTTACATTTTTAAGAGGGTGCCTCTGTTCATTCATGGTCACTGCTGTGTACTGTCTCATCATGCACAGGAAACAGCTCAGTTATCCACTCTCCTGCAATGGCCTCTTGGTCTCTTCCAGCTCTTTGCAGTAATAGATAGCACCACTGAGAACATCAGCTACACGTCTCTGTGTGCACCTGTGTAGGCATTTCCATCGCGTAGATCCGCTCCCCTCACTGGCTGCTCCTTCCTGCTCTCCTTCGCCCCTTTCTCCTTGTCTGCCTGACCTCCTGACCATCCTTGGACCTCTTCTCCCTCCTGTTGTCACTTACACATAGGTCCTTTCATCCAGACTCCAGCCTTGGAGTCATCCTTGACGTTATCCATCAGCAAATCCCATTAGGTTTACCTTCAAAATGGTGCCCACTTCTCTCTGCTTCCTCCCCTACTGCCCTGGTGGAAGTCCACATCCTCTCTCACCTGGCTTAATCCAATAGTATCCTAACCTGCATCCTCCTCCTTCACTTCCCTACCATCCATTCTCCAACCAGAGAGAAATCTTTAAGATGTAAATCAGATCAGAACACTCCCTCTGCTCAAAACCTCAATGACTGTCCATCTCATTGAGAGGAAAACCTGCCGTCCTTGGAACAGCCTATGAGACCCCCTGCCCTCTTGCTTCCTTCTGACATCCTCTCCTGTGACTCCCTCTTTTGCTCACTCTGCTCCAGCCTTGCTGGCTTCTGTGCTGACCCCAGGACCTTGGGCACCCTGCTGCCTTAGGCCTTTGCACTGCCTGTTATCTGGATGTAGCTTCAGTGTTCATGTTTCTTTGCTTATCGTCTACTTCCTCCCAATAAAAATAAAAAACTTTTTGCAGGAAGGACCTTTGGTTTCTTTCCTGCTGCATCTCTAGCATCTAGAACAGTGCTTGGCACAGAGTGGACAACTATCTCTTGAATGAATCAATTAATGGATTATTAGTATTAGGAGCTATGTCATCCTACCCAGATAAAGAGGAAGTCGCATCTTGGAAGGGGGTAGGCAGGGAGAGGTGGTAAGATCAATAGTTGGGAGGCTCTGGGTAGGGTTGGGAGATGGTTGCATCTGGACTATGAGAGACAATGAGTTTCAGTGGCAGGGAGAAATGAAAGAGTGTGATACCTGGATTGAGTGGAGGAAGGTTCTCCATTCTACCTCATTGGCTACTTCACCTCAGTCTCCTTCATTGGTTTCTCTTCAGCTTTTTGATTTCCAAAACTGGAGTGAAGTAGTGAAAACGTCTGGGACAGTGTTTTCTAACTTGAGAGACATTGCCCATTGGTGAATCATAAAATTTAAGTTGGTGCATCTATAAAAAATGAAGAAGAACAGAATAGGAAAGAGCAGAGCACAGTGCGTGTGGCAAGGGTATCATATTATAAAACTATTTCATTTGGGGCGCCTGGGTGGCTCAGTTGGTTAAGCGTCTGCTTTCAGCTCGGGTCATGATCCCAGGGTCCTGGGATGGAGTCCCGTATCGGGCTCCTTGCTCAGCAGGGAGCCTGCTTCTCCCTCTGCCTGCTGTTCCCTCTGCTTGTGTTCTCTCTCCCTCTGATAAATAAATAAATAAAGTCTTTAAAAAAAATAAAACGATTTCACTTATGTATGTGTGGATGTGGGTATTTACATATGGTGGGGGTTATACTGAGTCACGTGTATGGTTGGGTCATGGACAAACAAGTGTGAAAACCACCGGCCATTCGAGTGGGTGAGAAGGTCATACAACTGACAGGTCAGGTCGTCAGAAGGAGTTTCTTGTGAATCCTGAAATCACCAAGACTTTATAGGGGTGGTACCGGAAAGGAAAATACTTTACCAGGGTCCTCATTCTTCAAGAAATGTCCTGAGAGTCTGTCGATGATTGCAATGAAGTGGGGCTCACTCCTTGCTTTAAGACTTCTCCTTCTAATCCTTCCCTATGCTTCCCCGGCCCAGAGCCTGCTGGCTCTTTTTTCCCCACCAGCATATTACAATCTGCCCCAGGAGGCTTAGCCACCTGCTCCTGACTCCCGGGTCATAACCAGGGGCCGGATTCCTCACTCATCTCTCCGCTGTCTCTGAGCCTGCTTATTAGTGATCACAGAAATCCAGTATCAGGGTGACCCATTATTTACTGAGCCCCTCTCCATGCTCCACAGGAACCCGGCAAAGTACAAATTCCCCTTCAGTTTAAGGAAGAGAGCCGGGAGTTCAGAGGTTGAGTGACTTGTCCAAGGTCACTCAATGGCAGAGTCAGGATTTGAACTCAGGTCTGCTTTCTCAGGAAGCCTTTGCAATGCAGCCTGGCAGCCTCCCTTAATGGCTGATAGATTCCCTCTTACAGACTGTCCTCACAGTGTGAAATTCAGATTTCATGCTCCAGTACAACTACAAATCACTACATTTCACAGAGGCTGGGTTCTACAAGTCTGACTCCAGTTCTGACGTGTGGGTCTTTTCCCCCTACACTAAGGAATTCTCTGACAGCAGCGGGGTGTCCTACAATTCCTGTCAATTCTGACACTGTCTACCCGGAGACAGCATCAGATGCCACAGATTGAGGGTTCAGTCCCACAAGACTGTCCTGCCCCCCCATACCCTGCTTCAGATCCTGTTCGCAAGCCCAGGTTGTCATTTGTGCCTCTAGCTGACTGGCTATCTGTGGGAGGTTCTTAGGATCCCCTCTGTGGGTCTAATTAATTTGCTAGAGCTGCTCACAGAACTCAGGAAGCCAGTTTAGTTCTGAGATTACGGGTTATTACAAGGGATATTAAAGGATATGAATCAACAGGCAGATGAAGAGAAACACGGGGTGGGGTTTCCAGTACAGGAGCTTCTGTCCCCGTGGAGTTTGGGGCCTGACACTGGGGCACGTGGATACTTCAACCTCTAGCCCCTCTTGTCTCCCCAGATGTCAAGGGGGTGTGACTGAAAATTTCCAACCCTCCAGTCACATGGTTGGTTCTCCTAACACCCAACCCCACCCTTAGGTGCTATTCCAAAAGGCATCTCATTCGTATAACTGCAGATGGGGTGGAAAGGGGTTTGCTATGAATATCAAGACAACATTATTGTTCTTATCACTAAGGAAATCTCAAGGACGTTCCTGAAGGAGCTCTATGCCAGAAATGGGAGGAATACCAAATACATATTTCTTATGGTAACTCACAATATCACAGGTTCTCTCACAGAGTTGAGATGTAAACGCAAAATTCTTCTGTTTTTACTTCATGATTATTTATTTATTTATTTTAAAAGATTTTATTTATTTATTTGACAGACAGAGATGACAAGTAGACAGAGAGGCAGGCAGAGAGAGGGGAAGGGAAGCAGGCTCCCCGCTGAGCAGAGAGCCCGATATGGGGCTCTATCTCAGGACCCTGGGACCATGACCTGATCCGAAGGCAGAGGCTTTAACCCACTGAGCCACCCAGGCGCCCTTTACTTCATTTTTTGATTAATTAATTTTTAAAAGTAGTTTCCATGACCAGCATGGAGCCCAATGCAGGGCTTGAACTCATAACCCTGAGATAAGACCTGAGCTGAGATCAAGAGTCGGATGCTTAACTGACTGAGCCACCCAGGTGCCCCAACATCAGAATTCTTGAATGGCTACTGTTTTCATTGAATGCCAGCCTTGTACCCAGAACTGCACTGGGGTTACAGGGAAAGAGTGAAGGCCAGGCCCTGGCCTCGGGAGGTTACAATCAGGGGACTCAAGACCTCAGAGATTCCCCACATTTAACAAATGACAAAACTGAGGCTTAACTCGTAATGCAGAAAATATTAGAAGCTGTGGAGCAAGGATTTGGGATTAGTCATTTATAAACTTCTAGGTCACGCCTCAACATTTCTTGAAGTTTTTAGTACCTAGTAAAAAGTGTTTCCAACTCTATCCCTATAAAATCTTTTTTCTTTTTTTAGAAGATTTTATTTATTTATTTGACAGACAGAGATCACAAGCAGGCAGAGGAGGCAGGCAGAGAGAGAGGAGGAAGCAGACTCCCTGCCAAGCAGAGCCACCCAAGCGCCCCTATCCCTGTAAAATCTTGGTGGCTTCAGAATCCAGGTTTCCTGTCCAGTAGTTTATACCTTCCACAGGTTGAGACAATGAAAGGAGAGTATGGGACATCTATGAACTGGGCTCACAGTGTTAGGACTCTACCTAAATACCAGATCTTACCCTACTCCAGGTGTCCAGAGGCATGAGCTCCAGGTGAGGCTGCGACCCTTCCCAGTCTTAGGCCTGGGCCCTGGGGAATGAGTCTTCCTTAGTTTGACCCTCTTATGATAATTCCATTCTACTTGCCTGGATTTAAGAATGAGTGTGTAATCAACAAGAATGGTGGGAGGAGCTGTAAAATGGGGGAAGGGGAGTGGAAGGTATAGGCTTCCAGTTATGGAACGAGTAAGACAGGATGAGGAAAGGTACTGTGCGGGGAATATAGTCAATGGTATTGCACTCGCCTTACATGGTGACAGATGGTAGCTACACTCGTGGTGAGCACAGCATGACGGACACACTTGTCGAACCACTATGCTGGGCACTTGAAACCAATGTAACATTGTGTGTCAACTGTCTTCAATTAAGAATTTTAAAAAAAACTTTTTTTTTAAAAGATTTTATTTATTCATTTGACAGACAGAGATCACAAGTAGGCAGAGAGGCAGGAGCAGGGAGGGGGAAGCAGGCTCCCTGCTGAGCAGAGAGCCCGATATGGGGCTCGATCCCAGGACCCTGGGATCATGACCTGAGCTGAAGGCAGAGGCTTTAACCCACTGAGCCACCCAGGCGCCCCTAAAATTTTTTTTAAAAGTAGGAATATTAGGGGTGCCTGGGTGGCTCAGTGGGTTAAAGCCTCTGCCTTCAGCTCAGGTCCTGATCCCAGAGTCCTGGGGTGGAGCCCTGGGTCTGGCTCCCTGCTTAGCAGGGAGTCTGTTTCTCCCTCTCCCTCTGCCGCTCCGTCTGCTTTTGCTCTCTCTCTGTCTCTCTCTGTCAAGTAACTAAATAAGATATTAAAAAAAGAAAAAGTAGGAGAATTGGAAAAAAGAAGAATGTGTATGTAATCCATTTTGGCCAATGAGATGTGAAGGAATGGTTTCTGAGGGAATTTGGGGAATAATTTTCGTGTTCTTAAAAAGACACCCTGAAGAAATGTTTTCTCTTTTATTTAAACATAGATGTTGTGAGAGGAGCTGAAGCCTTGAGCTGATATAGCCACCTGTGACCAACTCAAGGCAAAAGCCAGTGTGCCGAGGACAGTCAGCCATGGAGCAGCTCTACATCTGAATTTCTTGTACGTGAGTAAGTTCCTCAATGGTGAAGATTTTTTGAGCCTAGCCTCCTGAAGCTTGTAGCCCTAAGTATCTTCACCAGTTAAGGTAGAGTGTGGCCTCAGGTGGCCTTGGCTTGGAGCACTGTGGGAAGTCAAGCAAAGCAGGGGTCAGAGGCAACCTGAGCTGTAAGCTCACGACTGTGACAGATAAACCAGGAAGTCTGGGTTTAATGCAATACAAACTATTTTTCCAGGTGTCCCTGTCAGTGCATGGTCCCAACAAGGCGGCCTTTTGGGTGGTCATTTGGGGACCCATGGTCCTTTCTTCCTTCTTCTCTGTGCTTGGGGTGTAGCTGCTAGGTGGGGGTGTGGAAAGTACACCTAGTTCTTAAGCACTTCCAGCTGGAAGATCTACTCATCTACAGGTGCAAGGAGACTGGCCGGGCAGCCCCCCTTCCAGTAACAACTGAGTCTGCCACGATGGGAGCAGGGACTGCTGAGGGTCAGCGTGCCCTCTCTGCTGGCAGCTATGATGGTGGCTTGATGGGGATCTGGGCTGGGCCTCGAGTGGGGAGGGACCTGGTGAGGGAGGAGAGACGGACTTTCAGTGGGTGGTGGTGGGCACAGTGTGTTTTAAGGGAAAATGCTGATTCAAAGGGGGCCCAGTTGGGGTAAGGTCTGCATTTGGGGTGGAGAGGTCTATACATTTGAGTGGAGAGAATGAGACCAGAATACAGAGGGCCTTGCATGTCTGTGTCAATCTCTTGTGCTTTGTGTTCCCTAGAGTTGGGTTGGGCTGTTATGCAGACGGGCTTTGCCTGGGTCCCTACCCGGTAAGCATGAGGATTCAGGACCCACAATATTCCATGGCATGGATAAAGGAACAGTATGCTTCATTTATTTATTGAGGGGTGGGGGGAAAAATGTATAAGCCCAGGGTCAGCACAACTAAGTTGTCATTGTTCTAATAAAAAGACCCTGGCCCTTTCTATAGGGCAGATACAAAAGCAACTGTGTCAGTGAGAAAACCCACAGGCTGCTTGGGGCCAGCCAGTCTGGATTTGGGGGCTCACTGTTGGCCACAGCGGACAACCTTGGCTCCATGGGATGGTAAGCTGTGGGCAGCTGAGTTTGGGACAGCCCCTCCCACTCGGAGAAGAGGAGTCCTGATCCCAGTGTGCTCTGTGTCCATGTAACACTGCGGTAGGGATCAGAGCCCTCTGATTCAGTAATGACAAAAGGACTTATTGTGTACCTACTACATGCGAGGCACCTTCTATTTGCACTTAGTAGGCCCAACAAGCAGAGCCCACGTGTTGTAACCTTGCAGCCACTCTCTTTTGTCTCGTCCTGTTCTTAAATTGTGTTCAATGGAAGGAGTCCATTGTTGTCCGGGACGGATGTGTGGCAGTCTTAGGACTATCCTGGTGACTTTTAGGGTAAAGGCCTACAGCGACTTCGAGTCGAAAAAACAGTTTTCATTCCAGAATTACAAGGTTTAGTCACAGGTGATAGTCAAAGCTTCCAATTAAAGTTATGGCTGCTTTCCTTGTGCTCAGAAAGGAGTGTGCCCAGTGTTTCCTTTCTTGCTTGCTTGCCTCTGCTCACCTAACTGCATTTTCTGAACTCCCAGTTGGAGGAGGTTAAAGATATCCGAGGCCAATGATCAGAGGCATAGAATCAGCCTCTCCCAAGCCCTCCAGTGCTGGCAGCAGTGGGAACATGGCCCCCCTGCGTCTGAGCTTCTGGGGTCCAATAGTCTGACCTCCTCCCTCTCTTCCCCTACCGCCTGGTTATTCCTTCTGCATTCCCTCCTTCTTTTTTTCTGATTTTTTTAGAAAGATGTGTTTAACTAACTCCCTGTATTCAATTCTTTCTGATGAATTACCTGTTTTAGATTCAGTCTTCGTGGTCAGACTCTGATTATACATTGGTTATTTAATGAAATCCAACCAGCCACAAATGGAAAAAGATGTAAATTATTTATTTACACATTAAATACATTACATACAATAAATTAATTAATATGTAATATTTAATATGCAATTAATATTACATATTAAATATAATGGTCAGTTATTTATGGAGAAAATGATGTAACATTTGCTCATGTAAGCCAGGGCTTAATAAAGTACTGCTCTCCCTGGGAAAGATTTGTACCTGAGTGCTATGACCTTACTTCTCTGCCTCTGCTTTTAACCCGGAGGGCACCTAATATGTCATTCATGGACCAAACTATGAATACGCCTTCCATCCCATCAGCATCATCTGTAGGATCTGGGAGTGGGAAGAGATGAGGGACTCCACTCTGGTCCAGAAGGAAATGAGGGGGGACAGCTTGATATAAAGGGTGGTGGCCACTGAATTTGAGTCTAGGTTTTTCTAGGGCTAGTGGAGACAGGAGACATGGCAGAAGAGATGAAAATGTGCCCCCCGCCCCCTTGACATCATGGGGTTGGATTTATTTTCAAGAGACTCAGAGGATTCCTAACTTTAATTTGCTGAATATCATCTTTACATTTCATCTTCATTCTCTGGTTCATTTAATTCCTGATAACTCCTTTTAAAGAGGAAGAAAAATGGACTAAGGAGAGTTTGCTCCTCTTTATTTCCAAACGAAAGCAAGGTAGCTCAGTAAATGTTGTTGCCTTCTGTTGTTGCTTCCACTCCTCATTGTTTCATTAGAGTTGTGTGCTCCTGCTCCTTCTCCCTCCTATTCTCCCATCCCTCTCTTCTCTCTCCCCTTCCCTCCCCTTCTTTTTCTTTCTTCCCCTTTCCCCTTCTTCTTCCCTTGACTTCCTCCTCCCCCTTCTTCTGCTCCTTCTCTACATTTTCTCTAATGCTTTTTAACAGACTTTGTTTTATGGGTTTCACAGTTTTGGTCAGAAGCTTCAAAAGTTTCACCACCTTTAGTGCATTCTTAAACAAAGGTATAATTTTACTATCAACCTTAATCAGAGCCATATCATCCCACATATCAGAATCGTTGTGCTGAAGGCATACAAATGGGCAAGGAAGAAGGAAAATTCTCATTATATGCAGATGATATGATACTGCATATAGGAAACCCTAACCCACCAAAACCTGCTGGAACTGCTAAGTGAATTCAGTAAAGTTGTAGGATAGAAAACTAACATACAGAAGCCTGTTGCATTTCTACACACTAATAATAAAGCAGCAGAGAGTGAAATTAAGAAAAAAATCCCTTTACAATCACACCAAAACCAATAAAATACTGAGGAATTTAGAAAACCTAACCAAAGAGGTGAAAGACCTGTACTCTAAAAGCTGTGAAACACTGATGAAAGAAATTCAAGATGATGCAAAGAGAGGGAAAGATATTTTGTGCTCCTGAGTTGGAAGAACACATATTGTTAAAATGTCTATACTACCGAAAGCAATCTACAGACTTAATGCAATCCTTATCAAAATAACAAAAGCATTTTTCACAGAGCTAGAACAAACAATCCTAAAATTTGTATGGAACCACAAAAGGCTTCCAATAGTCAAAGCAATCTGAAAAAGAAAGACAAAACTGGAAGTATCACAACTCCAGATTTCTTTTTTTTAAAAAATATTTTCAAAGATTTTTATTATAAATCAAAACAGGGAAATGGGATAATAGTTGAAAGAAATTGTGGGGTCTAAGATGGGATTTATTTTTATTTTTAAATATTTTATTTATTTATTTGACAGAGGCAGAGATCACAAGTAGGCAGAGAGTCAGGCAGAGAGAGAGAGAGGAGGAAGCAGGCTCCCTGCGGAGCAGAGAGCCTGATGTGGGCTTCATCCCAGGACCCTGAGATCATGACCTGAGCTGAAGGCAGAGGCTTTAACCCACTGAGCCACCCAGGTGCCCCGGGATTTATTTTTAAATATGAGAATTAGTTTTTTGTGACTATATGTTGGTGGGAGTGAAAAAGGAGTAAAAAGTGAGAGTCCATAGCTTTCTGTGAATGAGCACAGAGGCTTGGAGCAATGTATTAATGTTCGCTGTACTTGGGGCAAAGAGAAATGCATTCATTATAACGGGAGGGAGGGCAGGTGCAAGGGCAGATTTAGTAAAGGGATGGTGAGGAGGAAGAGGAGGAGGTGACACAGAAGATGGAATAAAATGTCTATTTTCTGTGTCACCTCACAGACACAGACACAGAAGCGAGTCAGAGAGGAGTGAGAAAATATAAATGTGTCCTTTAAGAGAGGAGGAGATTATCAGAAAAATATGGTAAGATAGTTCAGGACCCAGTTGAGATCTGCGGGTAGAAATTGAAATGGTATCAGTCAGCCAGGTTGTTCACTGCTCAGATGGACATGTGGTGTAAGTCGAAATCTAGGTGCAACGAGAGTTGGGATATTGCTAAGAGAATACCATAGAGAAAGAGAGGTCAAGGGACAATTCCAGATTTCAACTTATATTACAAATGGTAGTAATCACAACAGTATGTTACTGGCATAAAAAACCCCCACACAGATGAATAGAACAGAAAGCCCAGAAATAAACCGCAATTATATAGTAAATTAATCTTTGACAGAGGAGGAATGAATATACAATGGAAAAAGACAAATGGTTTGGGAAAACTGGACAGCTACATGCAAAAGAATGAAACCAGACCACTTTATTTCACCATACACGGAAGTAAATTCAAAATGGATTAAAGACCTAAATGTGAGACCTGAAACCATAAAAACCCTAGAAGAAGGAGATTGAAACAGTCATCCAAAATCTCCAAACAAAAAAAGCCCAGGGGAATTCTACCAAACATTTAAAGAAGAATTAATTCCTATTCTCCTGAAACTGTTCCAAAAAATAGAAATGGAAGGAAAACTTCCAAACTCATTTTATGAGGCCAGCATCACCTTGATCCCCAAACCGGACAAGGATCCCATCAAAAAAGAGAATTACAGACCAATATCCTTGATGAACATAGATGCGAAAATTCTCACCAAAATACTAGCCAATAGGATCCAACAGTACATTAAAAGGATTATTCACCACGACCAAGTGGGATTTATTCCAGGGCAGCAGGGTTGGTTCAACATCCGCAAATCAATCAATGTGATACAGTACATCAACAAAAGAAAGAACAAGAACCATATGATACTCTCAATAGATGCTGAAAAAGCATTTGATAAAGTGCAACATCCCTTCCTAATCAAAACTCTTCAAAGTGTAGGGATAGAAGGCACATACCTCAATATTATCAAAGCCATCTATGAAAAACCCACGGCAAGTATCATTCTCAATGGAGAAAAACTGAGAGCTTTTCCGCTAAGGTCAGGAACACGGCAGGGATGTCCACTATCACCACTGCTATTCAACATAGTACTAGAAGTCCTAGCCTCAGCAATCAGACAACAAAAAGAAATTAAAGGCATCCAAATCGGCAAAGAAGAAGTCAAACTATCGCTCTTTGCAGATAATATGATACTATATGTGGAAAACCCAAAAGGCTCCACTCCAAAACTGCTAGAGCTTGTACAGGAATTCAGTAAAGTGTCAGGATATAAAATCAATGCACAGAAATCAGTTGCATTTCTTTACACCAACAACAAGACAGAAGAAAGAGAAATTAAGGAGTCAATCCCATTTACAATTACACCCAAAACCATAAGATACCTAGGAATAAACCTAACCAAAGAGGCAAAGAATCTATAGTCAGAGAACTATAAAGTACTCATGAAAGAAATTGAGGAAGACACAAAGAAATGGAAAAATGTTCCATGCTCATGGATTGGAAGAATAAATATTGTGAAAATGTCTATGCTACCTAAAGCTATCTACACATTTAATGCAATGCCTATCAAAATTCCATCCAATTTTTTCAAAGAAATGGAACAAATAATCCTAAAATTTATATGGAACCAGAAAAGACCTCGAATAGCCAAAGGAAAATTGAAAAAGAAAACCAAAGTTGGTGACATCACAATTCCCGACTTCAAGCTCTACTACAAAGCTGTCATCATTAAGACAGTATGGTACTGGCACAAAAACAGACACATAGATCAATGGAACAGAATAGAGAGCCCAGAAATAGACCCTCAACTCTATGGTCAACTAATCTTCGACAAAGCAGGAAAGAACATCCAATGGAAAAAAGATAGCCTCTTCAACAAATGGTGTTGGGAAAATTGGACAGCCACATGCAGAAAAATGAAATTGGACCATTTCCTTACACCACACACGAAAATAGACTCAAAATGGATGAAGGACCTCAACGTGAGAAAGGAATCCATCAAAATCCTTGAGGAGAACACAGGCAGCAACCTCTTCGACCTCAGCTGCAGCAACTTCTTCCTAGGAACAACGCCAAAGGCAAGGGAAGCAAGGGAAAAAATGAACTATTGGGACTTCATCAAGATCAAAAGCTTTTGCACAGCAAAGGAAACAGTCAACAAAACCAAAAGACAACTGACAGAGTGGGAAAAGATATTTGCAAATGACATATCAGATAAAGGGCTAGTATTCAAAATCTACAAAGAGCTTAGCAAACTCAACACCCAAAGAACAAATAATCCAATCAAGAAATGGGCAGAGGACATGAACAGACATTTCTGCAAAGAAGACATCCAGATGGCCAACAGACACATGAAAAAGTGCTCCACATCACTGGGCATCAGGGAAATACAAATCAAAACCACAATGAGATACCACCTCACACCAGTCAGAATGGCTAAAATGAACAAGTCAGGAATTGACAGATGCTGGCGAGGATGTGGAGAAAGGGGAACCCTCCTACATTGTTGGTGGGAATGCAAGCTGGTGCAACCACTCTGGAAAACAGCATGGAGGTTCCTCAAAAAATTGAAAATAGAGCTACCTTATGACCCAGCAATTGCACTACTGGGTATTTATCCTAAAGATACAAACGTAGTGATCCAAAGGGGCACGTGTACCCGAATGTTTATAGCAGCAATGTCCACAATAGCCAAGTTATGGAAAGAACCTAGATGTCCATCAACAGATGAATGGATAAAGAAGATGTGGTATATATATACGATGGAATACTATGCAGCTATCAAAAGAAATGAAATCTTACCATTTGCGACAACATGGATGGAACTAGAGCATATTATGCTTAGCGAAATAAGTCAACTGGAGAAAGACAACTACCACATGATCTCCCTGATATGAGGAAGTGGAGATGCAACGGGGGTGGGAGTTAAGGTGGTAGGAAAAGTAAAAATGAAAGAAGATGGGATCAGGAGGGAAAAAAACCAAAAGAGACTCTTAATGTCATAAAACAAACTGAGGGGGGTGGGGGGAAGAGGGGTTGGGTGAGGGTGGTGGGGTTACATCATATGTTTAAATAAAGCTTAAATAAAGTAAAAAAAAACAACAACACAAAACCCTAGAAGAGAGCACGGACAGTAATCTCTCTGACATTGGCTGTAGCACCATTTTTCTTGATATGTCTCCTGAGGCAAGGGAAATAAAAGCAAAAATAAGTTATTGGGACTACATCAAAATAAAAAGCTTCTACACAGTGAGGGAAACAATCAACAAAACTAAAAGGCAACTAATGGAATGGGAGAATTATATTTGTAAATGACATATCCAATAAAGGATTAGTATCCAAAATATATAAAGAACAGATGCAGTACACTACTCAAAAAACAAATAATCCAATTAATCATGGGCAGAAGACACGAACAGACTTTTCTCCAAAGAAGACATCCAGATGCTCAACATCCCTACTCATCAGCAGGGAAATGCAAATCCAAACTACAATGAGGTATCACCTCATACCTGTCAGAATGGCTAAAATAAAAAACTCAAGAAACAATAAGTGTTGGATGTGGAGAAAAAGGAACTTTCTTGCACTATTGGTGGGAACACAAATGGGCAGTCACTCTGGAAAACAGTATGGAGGTTCCTCAAAAAAGTTAAAAATAGAACTACCCTATGATCCAGGAATCACACTACTGGATATTCACCCCCAAAACACAAAAACACTAATTCAAAGGGATACATACACCTCTGTGTTTATTGCAGCATTATTTACAATAGCCAAACGATGGAAGCAGCCCAAATAGGGTATGGGGGTTAAAGAATGCACTTATCAGGGCACCTGGGTGGCTCAGTGGGTTAAAGCCTCTGCCTTTGGCTCAGGTCATGATCCCAGGGTCCCGGGTTCGAGACCCGCACCATCTCTCTGCTCAGCAGGGAGCCTGCTTTCTCCTCTCTCTCTGCTTACCTGTGATCTCTCTCTCTGTCAAATAAATAAATAAAGTCTTAAAAAAAAGAAAAGAATACACTTATCATGATGAAAAATAAAACAAAATAAAAAAAAAAGAATCGTTACTCTGGCCTACATGCCAATGAGTAGCCTCCAAGTTCTCATGGAAGTCCATGGAACTTGCTACCACCCAGCACCACCATGGCAAGCAGGCTCAAGGCATGTAACCAGTGTTTAGATGGATCCATAGAAAACTGGCACCTGGCACCACTGTGGACTCTTCTATCTACTGTATCTTGATGTCTGAGTTCAAACTTCCATGTTGTCATCCTGTTATATACAGATTAACATTTTAAAATTGTTTTAAATTAATAGACTTTATTTGTTAGATCCGTTTTTAGGGTCACAGGAACATTGACTGGAAAGTACAAAGAGTTCCCAAATACTTCTTCCTCCCTATGCCCCTTACACATATAACCTCCCACACCATCAACATTGGCATCAAAGGGTTCATTTGTTACAACTGATGAACCAATGCTGACACATTGTCATCACTTAAAGTCCATAGTTTACCTTGACACTGTATATTCCCTGGGTTTTGACCCATTTATGATGTCATGCATCCACCATTACGTATAGTATCCTACAAAGTAGTTTCACTGCCCTAAGAATCCCCTGTGCTCCACCTATCCATCCGCTCTCCCTTCCTAATGCTTGGCAACCACCTATCCTTTTACTGTCTTCTTAGTTTTGTCTTTTCCAGAATGTCATATAGTTGGAATCACATAGTACATAGACTTTTCAGATTAGCTTCTTTCTCTTAGCAGGATGCATTTAAGTTTCCTCCATATCTTTTCACAGCTTGGTAGCTCCCCTCACCTTTTTTTTTTTCTTTTAATACTTTCACTTTTCAAAACTTCCTTGTGAGATATGTTGTATCAGTTCCTACTTACACATGGGGAAATCAAGGTCCAAGACCATGCTAGCTAAATGCTAGAATGTAGATCTGTTTTAGTGTCTCTCTCTGACCCTCCCCCATAGCCAAAGGGCTTCTCTAGGCTTGACTGAGCTTTGTGGTCATGGGCAAGTCACTGCCTCCTGCCTTGGATTCTCAGTTTCCCCATGTGTTAAGAATAGATAATATTCCTCATGTTTCCCTGACTCCCAGGGCAGTGCTGAGGGTCAGTTGGATAGCCCACATCTTGCAATGAGATCTGTGGGTACCAGTGACTGCCCTTGCAGGGTGTGTTGGAATAGCTCCCCGGGGTCCCTCATTGCCTTGCTTGGCTAGGCCAGTTCTGGCTCCTAGAGCCCTGCGGAGTAGTAGAGATCCACATTGGGATAAGATCTGATCCTGTCTGCATTGCTGAAGGGGAAGCAGATGGTTTGGGGGAAATCTAATTTAAAAAGAAAGAAATTGAATTAGCTCTCCAGGGGTCTGCTGGCCAATGCTTGAGTAAAAGCTATTACATTTGCTTCTCAGGCCTCTCCAAGCCAGCATTAAAACTGAGGGTGGTCGGGTGGGCTGAGGGGATGAGGGACTCAGGGTGGGCTGAGGGGATGAGGAGAGAACTTAGCTCTGTGGGGTAAAAGTCCTTAGCTTCTGATGATCCCTGGCTTGGGATTCATGAACCTGTGGCTGCCATTAACTTTCCATGGTTCACAGACATCTCTGGAACTTCCCTTTCTCAGAGACCCACACATAAAATCCTGCCTCTCTTGGAGTGTGGTCACACTTAAGGAGAACATCCTCACCAGGCATATTCACTCTGAGAATTCCACTGCAGGTCACACTGGGGTAAAGACTCTGTGTCAGGGCTCATGTAGGGTGGCTGACCTAGACATCCTTGAGCCAGTTAGCTCTGACCAGGAAAGTGGTCCAGGGGAGTCTTTTCTGTCCAATTTCTTGTGCTTGGAAGGCCATCCAAAGGGCATCCTGAACATTAACACTGCTCCCTTGGCTACAACCATGGGACCAGGGATGGGTGTCCTGACAAGGGATGCCAATGGGGATGCTTCTTATGGCCAAACTAGTCATTAGATCCTTTCTGCTAAGGGATCTTGATTGTGAGATGCAGGGAGAAGCAGAGATGCATTTGCAGAGCTGGGATGAGCCCAATCTCAGACCTCTGCTAGGCTTGTTGCACCATCCAGGCTAGAAATGCAAAAATGCAGAAGTTGTGGTATGGTTGCTGAGGTGCTTTCAACAAACCTATTATTTAAGGGCTGGGGTGCTCTTTTCCCTGCATCTTGAAGAGCCCAACAATGGCACTGAATATGGAAAATATGCAACAGTTTCAGATAGAAAACATTATTTTGAAACATTTTTGGGTTGCCCATAGAAATATTCATGGTTCCTATTACTTTAACCTTTATTAGAGGTCCTCTCCTCACACCCCTCACCCCCAATAATGAAAAGAAAAACACATATATAGAGAGCACTGGTTTCCTGATGGAAGGGCGAAGGGCAGGTACTCCAAGATGGGCCACTTAGCTATGAACATTATTTTGAATTAAAAGCCATCAAGACCCAGCAGATTCAGGAAGAGTTCTCTACCTCCCCCTCAACTGTCTGCTTGTACGAGGAAGAGAGCTATTAACAAAGATTTCTCGTTACCTAAGATATTTATCTGCATAATAGGGCAACCTTTGTTTTCCAAGCATCTCTTTTCACCTTCCTGGTCTTTCTCCCCTTTGTATCCTCATATCTTTTTTTTTTTTTTTTAAAGATTTTATTTATTTATTTGACAGACAAAGATTACAAGTAGGCAGAGAGGCAGGCAGAGAGAGAGAAAGCAGGCTCCCTGCTGAGTAGAGCCTGATGTGGGGCTCCATCCATCCCAGGACCCTGGGACCATGACCTGAGCCGAAGGCAGAGGCTTTGACCCACTGAGCCACCCAGGCACCCTGTATCTTCATATCTTTACCCACCTCCTTAGCTTATATAACTATCATGTTGCCTGTCTTGGGAGTTTCCATGTCTGTGTAGATCCCCTGTATGTATGCTCTTAAATATGGCTTTCTATTGTTGATCTGCCTCCTGTCAATTTGATTCTTAGTCTAACTGGCAGGACCTTGAACAGCAGAGAAAATTCTTCCACCCCAACACTGAGTATTTGCTTGGAGACTTACATCTCTATATGATTTTAGAGATGAGAGGGATGTAGGGGTTCCTCAAGGCTCCATTGGTGCAGGGATTGGCACACCCCATCTCCAGATTCTCCTGGAGCCTCCTTCACACTCTGGGGCCCACTACTCTGTTTAATAGCCCCAGGTTCCAAGGAATTTTCCTAGTTTTAAGCCAACATCTGTTCCCTGTTAATTCTGCCATGAGTTCTCATTGCGGTCTCTGGGACCACATATGTCCCTGGTCTACCCTACAGCTCTTTAGATATTTGGAAACCGAGATTGTTCTCCCCACCCCACCCAGGTTAGAATCCTTTGGTCCTTAACTGTCCTTCGGGATGACATGGCTTTAATCCCTCCCCAAGAAGCTCTCTCCTATCTCTAGGTCTTTTAGTTGGTTCCCTTACTTTTTGAGGACAGGCCCCAGATGGAGCACCATACTGCCCTAGGGCCTGACTGCTTCATCTGTGGTAGCTTTATTATCTCCCTCCATCCAGACACCTACCTCTCTGGATGGAACCTGTAACAGACTCATCTCACAGTTTTGGCTTCTTTTAAGTTTGTGGTAAGCTACATTTCCTTGTCTTTTTTTTTCAAATGAAATTCTTTCTCCATCCTGCATTTATGTAATGAGTTCTTCCAATCAAGTGATTCCAGTACGTTCCTGTTAAATTTCTTCCTGTGGTATTATTTTTTTTTTTTATTTTTTAATGTATTTTTTTTTTTACTTTATTTAAGCTTTATTTAAACATATGATGTAACCCCACCACCCTCACCCAACCCCTCTTCCCCCCACCCCCCTCAGTTTGTTTTATGACATTAAGAGTCTCTTTTTGTGGTATTATTAATCCTGGAGGCGCCACTATGTGAAATGTGCAGTAAGACTGGAGAAAAATAGAATTGGATTCAAATCTGTATCTAATATATTAATTGTATGTTCTGGGGGCAAATACTGAGCTTCTCCTTTAAAATGGAATCTTCTAACTTTTTAAAAAAATATTTTATTTATTTGACAGAGAGAGATCACAAGCAGGCAGAGAGAGAGGGGGAAGCAGGCTCCCTGTCGAGCAGAGAGCCTGATGGGGGGCTCGATCCCATGATCCTGAGACCATGACCTGAGCCGAAGACAGGGGCTTAACCCAATCAGCCACCCAGGGGCCCCGGAATCTTCTAACTTTTAAAATGGAATGAAATACCCATAATGCATTTGACCCTTTCCCATCTTCTTTGTAGTTTGGCATAATTACAAACTCATTTTCTCAGCCACCCTTGTCGCTGAATACTCATGTGACAGATTTTGGTCAATGATGGATGAATGGAAGTTAGCTTCTGAGCTTTTGGGGGAAGCTTTTGCATTTTATTTTTAAAAATTAATTAATTAAAAGATTTTATTTATTTATTTGACAGACAGAGATCACAAGTAGGCAGAGAGGCAGGCAGAGAGAAGTGGGGAAGCAGGCCCCCTGCTGAGCAGAGAGCCCGATGTGGGGCTCGATTCCAGGACCTGGGATCATGACCTGAGCCGAAGGCAGAGGCCCCAACCCACTGAGCCACCCAGGCGCCCCAAGCTTTTGCATTTTAGATAAATGGGATACTTGTAGCAAAGATTTGCCCTTCTACTTCCTGCTGTGAATGCAGAGATGATTGGAGCTATGGCGGCTACCTTGTGACAGAGTGAGGGAAGCCAAGAGAATCACAGAGATGCCATCTTTTCGAGTGTGTAGGGGCTGAATCAACACCTGTAGTTGTCTCCAGACTTAATGCATGAGGGAAAACCTTATTACCTAGCCAGCCAAACACGCACTTAACGACTTCTTCAGCTAGAAGTGTTAAGGAATGAAGAGCTGTGTTAAAACATTATTGTAGACTGCTTGATTTCACTTACTTATTATTTATTCCTGATAAGGTATATTCTTTGGGTGTCATAATCCATTATTCCAAATCCTGAGATCTCTTTGAACTATAATTGTGTTACTCACATTACTGGGTATTCCTCAGAGCTTTGCGAAACCTGTAATATTTCATAATATTCCAAGTTATTTAAAACACTGACCAGAGAGGGCAAAGCAGGGTCTCCCCACCCCCAGCCCACCAGTGGATCTCTCCTCTTGCATGGGAGTGTTCACCCAGCTATGGATCTGATTGTGCTGGAAGACTACCGGACTACTCCATCCTGTGCCCAAGCAGCTCAGGAGATCCTTCGTTTTCGGTGAAACAAAAATATGCTGCCCTTTGGGAATGTTCTGATGTGCTAGTTCAAATTCCTTCACCGGGGAAATGGCAAAGCATGGAACGAGTGCCGGATACCTGTGGTCTTGCCTCACCCTCACACCACTCAGCTCCACAGTAGAAGGTGTGGAGTTTGGGGATATTAAAGCACTCTCAGTCCTTGAAGGGCACCAGCTAAAGTAATGACCTGTAATAACCTTTACTATCCATTTGTTTATATTCAAATTTGCTGCCCCTGCTCTGCCTTTCCCAGTTGAGCCAAGAGGCCACATCCAGCTGTGTTTCCATTCCCCTTCTGCCCAAGGAGGTTCTTTCTGGATCCATAGCTATTATTGCTGTTGGCAGTCTATTGCTTTTTTGTGACCTATAACTTCCTGAAGGACTTTGTTCCAAAAGCCCTTCAGGCCCTGAGGGCATTGGCCGATCTTGGTTTTGCCTTAGTTGTAGACCTTCAGGAGTCCGGGTGAGCTTATTGGGCTGGACCAGGCACAGCGTGGACCAGCTGGCTCCCTTTTTGGGTTTGCCAGCTCTCAGTGATCCCTCCTTTTCTGATCTTAGGTTCAGTCTATAGGTGAGAGGATGGATGAATCTTTACTACACGTAAATAGATACTGCACTGAAAACTGGGGCAGATTTTCTCCCCGGAAATTTTCAAGTGAGGCTACTGGAGATTGTCTGCGTAAACTTGGGGGTTGAACACCAGCTCTCTTTGCAACCCATGTGGACGGAGCAGCAGAGACAAGTGGTCTCTTTGGGGAGCAGAACACAGCACTCAGAAGTGCAGAGCTGCAGAAGTTCCTAGTCCATGGTTCCAGAAACTTCCTATGGCTCAACTGTGTTTCCATTCTTGGGTTCAGGAGACACCACTTGTGTTCTTGAGCTTTTGCTTAAACTAGCCAATTGGCCCATTATTTATGACAAACTGAGAAGACAGGGAATAACGCTGAGATATTCCTCAATTTAAGTAGTAGCAAATCTGTTATACTCTGACCCCACCTACTCTTCAGCAAAGAAGCAGAATGGAAAGTGTGTAGATGGAACCTGCTTTTCCTAGAGGGAGCTGGCAGTCACCAACAGGGCAGATATTAGAATTAACCAGGGATTATGAGGCTGACTTAAGATGGGCTCATTCACATTTTCATAGAAAGAACAGCTGGCCTGCTATTTCCACACTGAAAACAGTACAATTGGCCCTCAAATGCTCAGATTAATATGGCTCCTGGGGCCACAGAATAGCAATGAGATGCAAGCATGCTAACTGGGTTTTCCCCCTCCTCACATGGGAGGCCTGAAAGGTAATGAGACATTTTGCAGCTCACACAAAACTGCTGCTTATTTTGCTGGCTCATGTCAGCTCCTCCAGCTCCTGGCCTGTGTTTAGCTCCAACACACAGAGTGCTAGCCTCTGCAGGACCCACACCCCTATCGGAGGAACAAGAACTGACACAGAGTTGTCTGTCTTCTCAAGCTCCTGTTTGAGCTTTGGCCTGTTCTTGTTATCCCCAAGGACATCCAGCTGTCCTTCCTGTCTGCCCCCTGACCACACGGCTTCAAGTTCCTGTGTCTGATGCAAAGCCAATGGTCTTAAAGAGACTATGCAAACAACTCTAATGATTGTACAAGGTCAAATCCGTGTAGCAAATTATACACACACACACACTCTCATATATAAAATGTAAATTATAATATATATAATATTTAACATTTAATATTCTGCCTCCCTGATCAAATGCCCTCATTTATTCAACAAATATTAGTTGCCAACAAATATTTATTGAGCACCTATTACCCACTACAGACAGCAGGTTCCAGGTGCTGGGGGTAGAGCAATGAAGAAAACTAAGTCCCCCGCCATCAGGGAGGTCACATTTACTGCTGTCTTCCCGACATACAACCCGATGCTACAAGAAAAAGGCATGGGCTAGGTTCTGCTGCAGTCTCTATTAACAACCGTGTGATGTGGGATCAAAATCCCTTCCTGTCTTGCTTTCTTCATTAGTCAAGTAGGGAGACCAACTTTCCAATCTAATTCTCAAATAAATGAGGTTAGAAGACATCTGAAAAACAAATAGCTTTAAAAATATACAGGAAACAAAAACCAAAAACTGGTCCAGGATATTGTCATCATCATTTATTATGTATCAAATTGTCTTCAACATAAGTTACAACCTGATTAAGTATGATAGACATTTTTTATCTGTTTAAAGGCAAAAAAAATTCTCTTTATGTACAATATCTTTTGTCTAGAGTCTAGCAAATATAGTACCTTTCATTGCAGGATTTCTGCTTAACATAATAAGCAAAACAAACAACAACAAAAAAATATAAACCAAAGCAAACCAAATCCCCAAATCTCTCAACTACAAATATCAATATTGAATAAAGCATTAAAAAGACAAACATGGAATAACTTTTTTGTTTAGAAATGCAGAATGAATACTAAGGTTAGTGGCAAAAAAAAAAAAAAAAGTAAAAAAAACCAGAACAACACAACACCAAAAACCCCCCCCAAAACAAAAATAAAAATAAAACAAAACAAAAGCCCCCAAAACTAAAAAACAAAACCCCAAGAAAATAACCGACAATCTTCAGGACCGGACTTTCCTGCTCAGGGGTGCAAGCTGACTCTAGACCATCTCTCGGCTCCTGCGGATGGCACAGCACAGGATCATACTGAAGATCATGCCAAATATCTAGAAGACAGAAGGGAACATGAGGAACAGGGCGGCTTTGCCGAGGGAAGGGTGAGGGAGAGGAAAGACATGAGTCATCGGGGCCAAGACAAACAAGGATAGTGACCACAGGGCCAGGCACACTGAGGGGTGCCGCAGGAGACACGGGGGCTGGGTAACGGGAGGAGTCACTGACTGCTGGGGTTCTGCGGGTCTGTGGTGACTTGCTCATGTAAACGGCACAAGTCACTTCCCTGAGGAAACTTCCAGAGCGTGACAAATAAGCTCAGAGCTCAATTTAATGCTCGAAGGGCAGATATTCCAATGATCCACACAGGCTTTACTACTTTCCACTTCTGTGTGTATCTGTGTTTTATATTCCATTTTAAGAAGTACTATTACGGTTTTTACTGAAAGTGGCCTCAAGCCTTTCTTAGGTGTAAATAACCACTAAGAAAGGAAGCAATTCTCACTTCTGGGATAGTCTTACTGGGGCAGAGGAGGGCTAAGTCCCCTACATGGTTCTTACCACTCCCTTTTGGGGCAAGAGGGGGTGACTGCAGGGAACCTTGGTTGCCCTTAATGGTTTTTGGGAGTGCTGATTAGCAGGACAGTAGATTATCTGACGTCTGGAACCTTCCTTCTGGCTGTCCACCTTTGAATGCCTTTCAGACTATGGTGTGTGTGACTACGGTGTGTGTGTGTGTGTGTGTGTGTGTAGATTATCTGACGTCTGGAACCTTCCTTCTGGCTGTCCACCTTTGCATGCCTTTCAGACTATGGTGTGTGTGACTATGGTGTGTGTGTGTGTGTGTGTGTGTACACATATATATATATATATATAACAATTCCCATCCATGTAACTTTTACCAAACTACTTTCTTGGGGAAAAGCAAAGCAGGTGCATAAAAAAACATGTCCTGAAGATTATCCCAGGCTAACTAACAGGTCTGGGTGATCTACACCCTTGCTACTCAGAGTGTGGTCTGTGGACCAGCAGCACTGGCATCACCTTACACTTATCCCTGAACCTCGATGGTAAGCCAACACGTAATGGAGAGATATGGAGCTTAAATCCCAGATGCTTCACACATGAGCTCAGAGGCTTCGATCAACTCAACCCCTCTGTCTCTCCACTCCCTAGTCTGTACAAGGGGCATACCAACAGCTCGCACTCATAGGTATGGTGAGGATTAAATTAGTTGATAAAGTAATTGATGAGTTAACACAGTTCCTGGCCAGATTGTGTGCTTAATGGATGTTAACCACTAAGACAATCATTCCCTCCCGGTGTCCTCAATACTCACCATCACGACTGCAATCCCGATGCCCACCGCACCGATAATGTGGAATTTGTTGTGGAAGACCTCTTTTATGGCCTCAGGGCAGGGCTGAGGGGGGCAAACCAAGACTCAGGTCACACACAATCCCTGATCCAGTGTACCTCCTCCCTCCCACAGCACCTGTCTCACACCAGGAATGCTGAGGGTCCCAGCAAGGGTTGGGAACAGGAGTGCCCAGGTGTCCAGGCTGGTGGATGGAAGTGAGACCCAAGGGATATGGAGGTGGGTCCCTAAAGTCTGGGTAGGAAACAAGGGAAGGAAGAAGGGTAAGCCCCTGCTTTGGGGTCTAGCTCCCATCAGGCCATTGGGTTACTTCTGATTATTCTGAAGTTTGGACATTAGGTCCAGCTTCCAATCATGAGCTATTGGCACATCTAAATACTTCATTATTTCCCTGGTCAGGTCCTTGTTCTGCTGCCCTGGAGGAGGCAGAGGCCCGGGGGGAGGGGAGAAAGGAGATGGACCTACCGAGGGGCCCTTGCACAGGAGGAGAAGTCCTCCCAGGAGGAGAGGGCAGGATTTCAGGTCAACCCTGGTGGGATTGGTCCAGAGCAGCCGGCGGGGGCACACGAGTTGGGGCACACGAGTTTACCTTCACTGTGATGGTTGACAGGACATCCTTCTCGGGGCAGATGTCGGAGATAAACTGTTCCACTCCACCAACCAGACCACAGCAGTTCAACTGCAGAGGGAAGGGCAGGGTTGGGGTGAGAGAGACGAACAATGCAGACCACCCGAAAACAGATGCCGGGTCTGCTGTGCTCAGGCCCCTGTGTGCACGCGCATGCCCAAGGAGCTTTTGCGGGGCTGACCTACCGCGTAGTGGATGGCTTTCAGGGTGTCCCGCTGGGGCTCGTCCTTGGACTTCAGCTTGTTGTAGGTGTCCTTGTAAAACTCCTGGACTTCCTTAATCACCTGTGGTGGGCAGAAAAGAGAAGGGCAGACTGGGCATTTTCTCAGACGAATGTCACCTGCTCGATCTTGTTCCTGCTCAGACAACAGATTCTTGTGCTCAGAGAATATCCCTGAGCAGACTGAAGCTACCAGACTGGTCCTGCCTCTCCCACCGCCTCCGGGGCCCTTCTCGTCTCCTCCCACATCCCTAGGAACCCACTCCAGCCATTTTACTCTTCTTCTCTTGTACCTTTGGCTGGTCCCTTCCACACAACTTGGCCCCTTCCCTTCTACTTGTGAACAAAACGGACTCTCCCCAGTCTAAAGAACAGAAACAACAACAACAACATCCTACTCCTGACCAGGCTAGCTCCTCAGGCTTCCCTTTGTTTCTTCTTCACTTATGGGCTGTGTGACTTTTGGCAAATTACCAAACCTCTCTGGACCTCCTTTTCTGCATATGTAGGATGGAGATTATAGGAGTTTGTGCCTCAGAGGTTATGGTGAGGATTTACAGGAGATACTGCATGTTAAGCCCTTAGCACGGTGTCTGGTACAGAGCAAATTTCACATAAGTATTAGCAACTATAATATGAAGGACAATTATTCTCCTTCTGCACCAGGGTACACCCTAGTTTAACAAACGCCCGTCTCTCGCCCTGACCAACATCCAGAATCTCTCCTTCAGCAGCTCCCGCTAGCATCCCTTCCTATTTCTATGGTTGCAGCATTTATATCTGGACAGTTAAATCTCTCTTTTAGGGACACCTGGGTGGCTCAGTTGGTTAAGCAGCTGCCTTCGGCTCAGGTCATGATCCCAGAGTCCTGGGATCGAGTCCCACATTGGGCTCCTTGCTCAGCAGGGAGCCTGCTTCTCCCTCTGCCTCTGCCTGCCACTCTGTCTGCCTGTGCTCGCTCTCTCTCTCTCTAACTAATAAATAACTTAAAAAAAAAATCTCTATTTTTTTCTCTCTTTTCTTTTATTTTTTCTCTCTTTAAATGGGGTTCCAGCAAGTGAGTCTCCCTGCACTTGCTGCTGCTGAACATGCCAAGACAGCCCTTCCTAAAACACTGTTCTGATGTGGCCCATCCTGGCCCACAACTCTTTAGTGGCTCCCTGTGGGAGCCCATGTTCAGCTGTCTTTAAAGGAAAGTCCTCGGGGAGCACCTTGGTGGCTCAGTTAGTTAAGCGGCTGCCTTCAGCTCAGGTCATGGTCCCAGGGTCCTGGGATTGAGCCCCATGTTGGGCTCCCAGCTCAGTGGGGAGTCTGCTTCTCCCTCTCCCTCTGCCACCCCTGCCCCACTCAGGCTTGCTTTTTCTCTCTCTCTCTCAAATAAATATATAAGTAAACATCTTTAAAAAAATAAAATAAAGTACTCAGTCTCCCACCAACTTTCCTCCTGAAATCCTCTCTCTCATCCAAGGCTTGTATTGATGCCTGCTTCTCCATGAAGCCAGGAGAGATTTCCCTTTGGCATGCTACCTTCTCCAACTCCTTGGAACTTCTGGGTATAAATGACTTCTATGACACTTATCATGCATATCCTTCACCCACACACAGGTGGCAGTTGCTTCAAGGGGGGCCCATGGCTTGCACATCTCTGGACTCACGTGGGGTCTGGACAGCACTCAGCTCATGGAGGCACATATTCAGAGACTAGGTGAAGGGGCGGGGGTGGTGGTGGGTCCATCCCACACAAAGTCTTGTTTTCCTAAGCCATCTTTCCAGAGGAGATGGGGGCAGGGCTGCTGATGTGTGAGACACACTCATCAATACTCACTGGGTCTGACCCAGTGAGTATTTCCTGAACATCTATTATGTGCCAGCATCATCCAGTGAACTGGATGGAGAGGCTGGCAGGACATCCACATCCCCCTCCCCGGAGGAGATCACATTCTGATGGGCACATGGGAACGTGGTCAAATAAAAGGCATGTGTGATGGCTGGAAGCTGACCAAAGTGGTCAACTGGGACACCCATCCGCCCTATCATTCCCACTCCCAAATTCCCAAACCTGTATTACTCCCAAGAGATCTTATGGGAGAAACTTACCTCATCTTTGTGGGAATATCCCCAGATGGCCGCAGCTATCTCAATGGCAAATATCACCAAGAGGAAGCCGAAGAACTAGAAGGCAAAGAAGGGATAGGATGAGGAGAAATCCCAGAAAGGCCATGAGAGCAACCAAAGGGTATTCTGGAGACCAAGGAAGAACAGCAAGTCTTTGGGGGTTGGGCATCTGGGGGCACAAATGAACACCCTGGAAGGGACAGGGGAGAAGTTTATGGAACTGTGAGCCTTAAGTAAGGTGAGGAGTGAAAGCAGTGGTAGGAAGAGATTCCTCAGGAGGAAAGAACGGGGCACAGCTGACCCCAGAACTGGTATTTCTAAGGTGTTAATGAAGAGTCAGTGCCAAAATACCATCACTCACTCACAAAAACCACAAGGATTTGAGGAAATAAAGAAAGAACATACTTTGGAATTTGAAGAAAACTGTAACAAATTTTAAAATAAGAGAAAGCAAAGGTACCTGTGGATTCAGGGAAAAAAAGCAAACGTGGTCCTCGAAAAAGGGGAAAACAAAGTCCTGGCATTTAGTCGCCTAAGGGAAGTGATAAGAGAGAGAGGCTCCAGGAAGGAAGAGGAGCAAGACATTGCTGCAGGGGAGAACAAGATGGCTGCCTCGTAGGAGGCTGGGGCGGGGCCTGCAGTGGAGTTGCTGAGGAGAGCTCAAGCCCTTAGGGAACCCTCTTCACCCCATCCCACCCCATGTGTTCTATGAGATCTTGGGGGCAGGGGTCTGGGGGTCAGAGTGGCTGCGGGGAGTGGATGGTACTCACCAATCCTAGCATGCACTGGGACTCTTGCACGGCTCCACAGCAGCCCAGGAAGCCCACCAACATCATGAGGGCACCGGCTCCAATCAGAATATAAACTCCTGAGGGGAGAGAACAGAGGGCAAGTCAGCGAGTCAATAGCGTGGAGGCCCAGATATGTCCTGCAATTCCTTTATCCCCTCCTTAAGAATCTGGGCCGTGCCCCCATCCTTATCACCCCTCCCTCAGGGAAGAAGTGTCCTATCCTTCAAAATAGCCTCCTCCATCTCTGCTCTTAAGTCTCCTTCCCACCAGTCTGTCTTCTAGGACCCCACCCCATCAAGCCCTCACTCCCATCTTACCCTTGCCTTTCTGGAAGGTGCTCATGTCCCCCTAACCAGGACAAAGAGATCCACAGAAATCCCCAGATTTGACTCAGGACACAAAGTGATCCAGTCTGTCAGCTGTTTCCAGCAAGAGGAACCCACTCACACCAATTAAAATAGACCCTCCAGACTGGGGCTGACTTCCTGGGACTCCGAGGAGCTCTGGGCTGGCTTCTCCCAGACAGAAGAGTGTGTCAGCGCAGGCTTCGGTAGGAAGGGGTTGCAGTGCTCAGACAGCCATGCTTAGGGTGGGCCAGCTCTGCCTCATTCCCAGAAGGGGTGCCTCCCTGCCCTGCTTCTGGCGGGCAGTGAGGCATGCATGGTCAGTAAGGCCACGGGCACATGTTGGCCAAGGAATGAGTACTTGCTCTAGTGAGCAAAACATAGGCCTGGGGTCAGAAGACCTCCCACTTTGATCCCAACTCTGCCATTACGTGCTGTGTGATCTTGGGAAAGACACTTTCCCTCTCTGGGTCTTGGTGTCTTTATCAGTAAAATGAGAGCCTGGTGGCTAGAAAATTTCAAAATATCCCTTAGAGCACACTGAAGAGGTCTTAGGGTTGCAAATCATTTGTTCCAGGGGAAGAGTGAACAGGATCCTCCTTTAAAGGGAGGGTGAGGACATGGTTTCTAAGTCCTCAATCTGAGTGAGAAGGGCACTTCTCACTTTGCCTGGGCCCAACATGCTGTAAAACCCTGGGAGGGGAATGCAGTGGAGTCTGTCCCTCATCCTTCCCTCCGGCACCCCCCAGGGAAGGCCCAGAGGGGCCAGTCTTGGTAGTCCTATTCTGGAGAAGTCACAGCTGTCCCAATCCCCAGTGCAGAGGCCTCATGGGGAAGCTGATAGAGAGGTTCCGTGCTTTCCTGTCTTGCAGGAGAGTTCTGTTCAATGTGGAGAGGGGCTTCTGTCACGTGGGGAGAGCATGTTTGGGTTTGAGAGCCAGCTCTGTGACCCTGGGAAAGCAACTTCCTCTCTCTGTGCAACGACCTATCTGTGAGATGCGAGTGTGAACGATGCCCACCTCACGGCTTGCAGTGCAGACGAAGGGAAAGGATCCAAAGGTGCACAACAAATGCTGGCTGCTGTGTTTCTGGATAATACGAGGGTTGGAGGGCCGTTACTCAGAACCACAGTGATGGATCTTTACACACTTGGTGATCCCTTCCTACTCACTGGGACTAGAGAGACTTCCCCGAAGTGCTGGCTGAAGCTGAGAGAGTGTGTCTGTGATGTTTCCGCACAATGCACAACGGGACAGTGCAGTGAGAACCTTGGCAGGTGTTACAGTGACTTCACTGTCCCCCATCTGCACCCCTAGCCCAGAGCTGAGGCTTTGCAGGCAACAAGCCGTGCAGCCCGCCTGCAGCTGAGCTTCCCGGGCAGCCCTGAGCAGAGCGTATACAACGGAGCATTTGTGTCTCTCCCCTTTCCCCCCCACATCTGTCGTGATGTCAAGTCACGTGGGTTTACTGGCAAAACTCTTCGTCGTATGAATATGGGTATTGTTCCCGTGCATGCCCGGCCCCGACTGGGCATGGGGACAAATGCAGCTTGTCCTCGAGTCAAGTCCTAGCCTCCTGGGCTGTCCGACAGTGTGGGGTGGCGGGCCAGACTCAGGCCAAGCAGCCCCATGCACTGCACGGGCACCGCGGGAGGGGTGGTCCGGCCACGGGGACACCAGCGAGCCATGACAGTCAAATGGCCCCGGTTTCTCCCCATCTCATCGGGGGAAGACAACGAAGGATGAGCTCACTCCTTTGAGCTCCACAGCAAGGGATGAATACACAAGGGGTATTAAGAGATCAAAAGGATTTGCATGCACATGGAATAGAGTCGGAGTGGGAGTGGACGGACATGTCTTCTGTTAAGTCCAGACCCCGCTTTGTAAACCAGGAACAGCCCTGGCAGAAGTCAGGGAAGATGGGTTGGCGGCAGTGGAGAGCTACTAAAGGAAAAAGCATTTCCCTCTGCAGAGGGAGAAAGAGAGCGCATGCGATGGATTCTCCTCCTAATGGGCTTGCTGGTTAATGGTAAATATTCATCTTGGGTTCAGCAGATGAAGACTGCAGGACAAAGGTCATTGGCATAGTATCTTGTTTGGAGAGCTGCAGATGTGGGGTGTCTTGGCTTCACCCTCTCTGGCTGGCTGGGGAGGAAGATAAGCAATTCCCCGGGGGGCTGTTGACAGGCACTTCAGCAGTGGCCATGAAGCTGTAAGGGGGGCCCCTGGCAACAGGCCCCCTCCCCCACCTCGGAAGCCGTGGAACCACTGGAGGGCTTGGCTGCTTCTTCGCAGGTCCCTGCTGGGCTTCCCCCTGGACAGGCTCCTCCTAGCCTACATCCTGAGCTTGTTAGCAAAGGCTGGCAATGACAAATGACAAAGCGTTCCCCTTTACAAAACAAGTGAATGTTAGCTTTCTGTCTGACTCATGGAAAAAGTTATTCGTCATGGAGCCTTCTCCAGGATTACTGTATTAATTTGCTTAAGGGCTGTTGATTCTTTTTTCAGGCTGACATTATAGGCCTGGTCAGAGGAGAAGAAAAGCCTTTGGTGGAGCAGAAGCATATGCTGAGATGTCCTTTATACACAAAACTGGCGTTCTTTTCACCTGCGTATCAGGGCTCTGGGCTTCAGCTCCAAGGGGACACATCGGCCTCCTGCCCTGCCCCCAGCTTGCCACCGACAACAACAGTTTCTTGTCTCCAAATACCCAATCAGGGGTTCAAAAGAACCCTACGCGGCTCCCCAGTGGCTCTCTCTTGGTCCTGCTCTGTCCTGTAGGTGGCCGTTCTAACTAATATAAGCATCACGGTGGTGCCCCACTTGCCAAGCATGGTATGTTTCTGTTTTGGAGAGGTTCTGAGTGTGTGAGCTCTGCCAGTCTCAGGCTGGGGAGAACTGGGCACAGAGCAACAAAGTGCCCGAGGCCGCAAGCTTGCTGAGGGCAAAAGCCACGTACCCTGGAAACTCTTAGGCACCTTGTCCTAAGAAGAGGAATGGCCCCAGGGAAGGGTGGACCAGCATATCCATAGCCTCTGCCTGGAGCCCCCGGATGCCCTCAGTCAGTGGCTATGGTTCTGGAAGGACGCCAAGGAGTTAAGAAGGGCTGCTGGCCTGGGACCAAGAAA
Source organism: Taxidea taxus jeffersonii (assembly GCA_003697995.1). Classification (NCBI taxonomy): domain Eukaryota; kingdom Metazoa; phylum Chordata; class Mammalia; order Carnivora; family Mustelidae; genus Taxidea; species Taxidea taxus. The sequence goes on along the minus strand of RCUC01128667.1, from coordinate 31,265 downwards.
ATAAAGTTCCCCAATGTGTTTGCGGCCTGGGATTATGGATACTGCTGACGGGCTGAATCTCCCAGGGCCTGAACTGGGGAGAAGGCCCATATAAGGCTGTCAGCTGCTCCGAATTTACTACTGACTGTTGTGAATGTTGGAAAGTTTCTTTTTTCACTTGCTTCTCGGCCTGGTTATGCATTTTTTCTCTATTTTAAAAGCCGTTACCCACCCTGGAGAAAATCCATCCCCTAGGTCCTTTCCGAAGGGGGTTGGTTGTGCGGTCAGGCTGGCCGGTGGGCTGCGCGGCAGATGGGGAGGCCCCCCGTGCAAGGTACGGTCACCCCACGATGCCCAGAATATTGGCAGGGGTGGAGCGGGCACTCTGCCAGAAGAGGGGGCATGGGTCAATACAAAGGCTGGTGTCACAGCTCAAGGGGAAAGGGTGACGCCTTCTTGGCCCTCTGCCCATGAGTGACGGTGACTCGGTTTCCTAGTGCACTCGGTGAAGTGCAAGGCCCAGCCAGACCCAAGTGGTCACTTGTCTGACTGATGCTCTAGTGTCCCTTGCATTGCCCTCCTTTGTTGGGCTTCTGCAAGCAGAACATACTCTCCAAAGCTGAGCTCCTTCCCAGGGAAGCAAAGTGCCAATATTCCTCTGTTGGAGCTGAGGGGGCAATGGTTGCTGGCCTCCAACTAGGGATCGCTGTGTGTCTTTGGGACTGTGCCTCTGGTCACTTTGGGTAGGATCATAGCCATCCTGCACCCTGTGACTCCCAGAGGCAGGCCATGGCTCCTCCAACCATGTGTTAGTCACTCTCCTGCCATCCTGCGTGACTTCCCCACCTGTCACCTGCCGGCCAGGGCCACCAGAGCTGGGGGCTTCCCTCCCCCAACTACAATTTGGATGAGGTCAAAGGCCAAAGGAGCCTCCACCCTGCCCACCCCCCCCAAGAGGGAACATCCAGTTGGTAGAGATACTTTCTCTTCCTACATGGGGAGTCCTCCCCACAATCTAGCGCGGGTAAGCCAAGAAGCAGCTTTCGTAGGCCTGGGTTCAAATCCTAGCCCTGCCTCTTGATGGGTACGAGCTTAGCACGTTCTCTAATCCCTGGGCCTTGGTTCCTTCGTTGATAAGGTGGGAATCATTCCATGCACCCTAAAGAGTTATGAGGTTTAAATCACGTAACAACACACGTGAGACAGCGAGCAACATGCGGAGGAGGAGCTGTCTTCCTCCCGGTTCCTCCACTCGCCCACGAGAGCCTTGCCTCCCAGATCCAAAAACATGGGGAATTAGCCAGAGTCCCAGGAAACAAAAGACCGAAGCCTGCCAGGCACTCTGCAGAGGACAACGGCAGCAGGAGCAGGAGGCCAGGCTCTCCTCAGGACACCGGCCCAACGCTGCCATCCGCTTCTCCATTCCTGGGCAGATCTGCTCTCCTGTCTCCCCCAGAGGGCCCGCAGCTCCCTGGCATGACAAGGAGGAGGGCAGGAGGGCGTCAGCTCCCCCTCAGCACAGCACCCCTATGCTGCTTCCTCTCCACAGGGCAGCATTCCTGGCCCCCCTCCCCCGCCACCCTGCAAAAATGCTGTTGCTAAAACAAGTCTGGGCACTCTGGAGACCTACTCCCTGAAAACTCTGTGTATGTGTGTGTGTGTGCGCACGCGCGCGCATGCATGCACATAGTTTTTTCAGAAAACATGCTTGTGCTATTCTTTCCCTCACTTTCTTTCCGGAAAGTGGGAGACACGCCCTGAAAAATCCCCAAAACAACAGCAACAGGCAATAGAAGCAGGGAAACTTCCACAGTGCCAGGCTCATGCAGCCAAGTGGCCCATGTGTTCTCCCGTCTTTTTTTTTTTTTTTTAAAATAACTTCTTTGGTGGGTGGGAAGGAAACGACCAAACTTACACTTTGAGCCTGATGACATGGCAGCATCGTCCTAAAAATAGGGGGCTGCTCTTATTTCTCGTAAATGAGTGTTTCCTATCCCAAAACAGAAAGAGCTGTGGGATTTTGTATTCTGTGAGTTGACTAGAAACTGGGGAATTGCATTTGACAAGCCCTGGCAATGGGTAGAAGGGACAGAGTAAAGGTAGAAAAGATAAAAAGATGTCCAGGGGCCCTGTGTAAGCTGCTAAGTCCATTTGTGTTTAAATTGCAAACCTTTGCCCTAAAGCAAAAGCACTTCAGGAAACAAACAAATAAAACCAAATAGCTGCCAAATACCCGTGAATACCCGCGGCATTAACCACCCCCCCCGCCCCCCCGGGGTCTGCCAGGTTGGCATCTCTGCTAGTCTCTTACTCATTTTGACTGTCTGATCCAGGAGGCAGGTAGTCTGGGGTCTCAGAGCCCCTATCTGCACAGTGGGGAGGGCTCCTCTCTCCTACTCCTGGTAGTCTGGATCCCCAGGACAAAGTGTTTTGAATTAAGGAACTGAGTAAGATCACGAAGACAGGGCATTAAGAGAGGGTCAGGGACAAGCACAGAGGTTCTTAAATCCTCAAGAGTGGCAGCAACTTGGGCAGAGCCAGCTTCCTACTGGGAGGGGGGCGGTGGTCAGGATGTCAACTTAGTCAGCATGATAAAAGAAACCACAAGGGTCAAATACAAATTTGTGGGCTGGACAGCACAAAGCCTGGCTTGAAAAGGGCAGGCCAGGCCAACCCAGGGCCAGAGGAAAAGTCTTTTGCAAGGCCAATCCCTGGGTCAACACAGAATCTCCACAGTTAAGGGGAGGTGCCCAGTGCTTCCTCCCCACTCACCTGTGTAAAAGCTGGAAGGCTGACTGTCTTGCTCGAAGATGCTCTTGGTCTGGGAGTCGAATCGGAGCCATAGTCCAACGGCAAGGACTGCGATTCCGGCAAGCTACAAGATATCCCAGATGTGGGTGTTAGTCCTGCCAGGGGAGCACAGTGCCACGACACCGGAAGGGAGACTTACAAAGGGCTCTGGGACCGCCCTCGGTCTCTGCCTCTCACTGTGCACCTGCTAGTAACAGCAGCCAGTGTGGGGGATCAATCCATTTGCTAAAAGTATCAGCTGGCTGGGAACCTCTACCTACCAGCCCAGTGGCAGAACAGATGCTTCACAGATGCTGGAATACTACACAGCCATGAACATGGGCCACGGGTAGCCACATGCAATTCTATAAGCACATCTCATGGTGCCCAACAAGAGAAGCAAGGGACACAAAAACACATGCAGTGTGATTCCTTCCAGTTGCAAATCGCTTTACTGTGTAGGGGTCCATGTAAATGACAAAGGAAAAGGAAAAGACAACGATTATCATAAAGTCAAGTGTGGGGTGCCCTGTAGGAGGAGGGAGAGAATAGCACTTGCAAGGGCAGGGTCTAGGGCACTGGGAACAGTCTAGCTTTGGACTTGGGTGGTGGTGCTGTGGATATTGATGTCGTAATTAGGCTTTAAACCGTCCGTGCTTCATGCACTACTCTGTATATGCACTGTACGATAAAAAAGACGACAGATGCTCAGGGGGCGCAGTCTAGCATGAGTGAGGGCTGCTGTGATCCCTCACAAAATCACCCGGCTCCGGAAGCGACACAGCAGAGTCTCCGCAGAGTGGCCCACATTTGTCCTTTCCTTTTGTTTCTGACAAACCTTACAGGTTGACCGGACCCATTCTAGGTTTTAGGCACACGCTTCCGCACGAGTGACCCTTATTAACATCGGGTAAGACCCATGTGAGTAATCCCCCAATCTTCCAAAAATCCCATTTTGTAGGTGCGCAAGTTGAGATACTGGACCCCGAAGGGCAGACCTTCTCACTAGGGAATACACCAGGGTGCCACATCCCTGCCTGGCACTGCTGAACTAGAGGCCTGTGCAGGCGGCCCCCGGCCAAGTGGTCCTCGACCCCCAGTGCAGAGCTGAGCTCCCTCGTCTCTCACCCAGCCTGGGTCTTGCACCAAAGTAACTCTCAGGCTGCACTGCAGGGCCCACGGGATGAGTGAATGGCTCCCAGGCCACCCTCCTCGACACAGGTGCCCTGTGTCAGAGCCCCTGCTCCTGAGGGAGCTTGGTTCTCTGCCCTGGGAGCTGGGACAGCCATGGTGCGGCCAGGCCTCTGTCTCTGTAACTGTTTGCTCCTCTCCTTTTCCTGGGGAAGTGGCAGTGGGTGCAGATGGGCGAGGTGGAGGCAGCGACAGCAGACGGGATGACCTGGGGCCTTGGCCTGCAGTAGGGTCAAACCCTTGCCCACACCTCCAGCACTGTGTGTCCACAGCTCTGGAATTCCTGGCTCAGGGTTCTACTGCCTCAGTTTTCCCACCTGTAGAACGGGAACGGGAACGGTGACATGCAGCCCCTCCTTACCATTTAAGTATGGGTAGAAGTGAAAGAGATGACATTAGAAGGGAGGAGCCACCAAGCGGGCCTTGTGAGAGTAACTCGGTCAGCACTCAGGTCCCCAGGGTCACACCCCTCCCTGCGGAGAACAGTCATTCAGCATCTCCTCTTAGCTCTCATCTGATGGAAGGCAATACCAAACATCAGTAAGAAGTAAGAACACCAGGTGACCCATAGCTACACAGTGCAGAGAAGAAACACTCACGGGTGCCAAGCTTTCCTCCTTATTCACAAAAGACCTGCAGGTGAGTAAGGGTCTCCTGGCCTAATCCAAAGACAGCAGGCACAGCTCCAGTGGCAGGGGATGGGGGTGGTGTAGAAGTAGGCATCTTTCCCCCATTTCTAGCCTGGGTACCCTGGTTCAGACTGGGTTCTCCCGACTCAGGAGTGCCACCATTGGAGCAGGGACATGGTGGGGCCAGCTCAGACATCCCCATCCCCGTGCACGGAGTCCAGGACAAGCACACACTAAGTGGGGTCCTGACTGTGGTGGTCAGGCCCTGGCCTAGCTCCCCTGGGGTCCTGGAAGAGTTAAAGGAAAGAGGGCAATACTTTCTCACCTCCCCACAACATATGGAGGCCCAATGAGAGCCCTGGACTATGGGAGACTGAGGCCGAGGGCCTCCCTGTGGACATGATCGTGTTAACCTGAGAACACTGTAGGCAGGGGCTTCCCAAGCACTGGAGGGAGGTCTCAATTTCAGTCAGCGCTTGGCCACAAACCTTGTCCTCAGTCCTCCCTCTTGCCCTTATCTTGCTGGTGCTATTGCTGAGAACACCTGGGACTGAAGAGAGGCCCGTCTTTTCTGCTCTATGCTTTCTCAATTATGTGCAGTTATTTCTCTTCTGGAATTATTCCATGGATAACAACAGGGGTACCCAAAACACACCTGCAATGGTTAGGCCTCTTCCATTGTTATCATTTCAAGGCCCCTGAGCCAAATCTGTGTTAAGTCTGATCATTTCTCTGGTTTACCCACACCAGTGGCAAGAAGGACACCATGCTGGAGAATTGGAACCAGGAGAACAAAGACTTCAGGTCTCACCCTGGCCAAGGACAGGGCCACAGAGAGTTGGGGATCCCACACATGTGGACTCCACCCAGAACCTATCATTGTGCTGCTTGGTTATCAAAGCCACTGCGTTTCCCTAAAATGAGGAAGATAAAGCATCTGGCTCTGGAGAAATGGAAAAAGCAGTAATTGATCTCAGTTTCTTATGCCTTTAAACTCACTGAAAGAGAGAAAGAGGAGGAGGCTTCACGATACCCAGGTGGAAAGGGAGGGTCAGAGGCACACTGGGAGCACATGGTTCACAGAAATCAGAGGAGTGAGCCTTAGGCCTTTTTGGATTGAATTACTGAGTTAATTGGCCTAAGGGGAAGATATGTAAGCCATTAGCTACCCTATTTTCTGGAATGCTATTGGGAGAAATTGCTTTAGTCTGCCGGGTCAGGATGGATGGCTTGGGGTCACAGGGTTACATATACTGGTCACCACCTAATAATGGCTCCTGCTTGTGCATGTGGCACTATCTAAGGGGCTTTGGAGTACTTTCTAGAAGAATTCAGTTTTTGGTGTGGTGCTGGGGGGCGCCCCAGCCCCCTGACCTGGCTCTCACCCCTAGCTACTTGGAATACTAGGAAAAAACAAATGGCAAGAACCAGAGAGAGCTTTCACTTTGAAAAAAAGGCAGAGTCGATTATGAAGGGACTCCATAAACTAAGAAAACAGGGGTCTGGGAGGCCAAAAAGTTGCCAGTTTCCTCCCGGGTGAATGAGCTGACCTATGACAGGAATGCTGGCCACACTGTTGCCACGGCTGCCATCTTGCTTTTGCAACAATGCAGGATCCGAGCAGGTCTGATGGAGATGCTCAGTGAACCAGTTCCTGCTCACAGGGTCCCTTGGAAAAGGACAGCAAACTGTCCAAGATTACCAACTGTGTGTGGGGATGGAAGTCGGGAGTCCCGAGCCTCAACTCCCAGCCCGAGGCAGAGCCGGGTCTACTTGGTTACCTTATTCCCAAAGGAAGCCAAAGGGAAACATTTTGGTTTTGCCAAGAAAAGCTTCTTTGCCTTCGGGCCCCAAAATAGGCCCATTTATCTGACAGTGCAGAGAGAAGGAGAGCTTTCCCCCCACTGTTGTGTTGGGAATGCTTGAGTTCTTCATGCATGTTTGTTTTTTCTTAGAAAATAGCCAAAATAAAATAGTTTGTTATTTCTTAGAAGATAGCCAGGAGAAAACCCCAAGTTGAGGACATTCTACAAAATACTTGGCCCGCGCTTCTCTGAAGTGTAAGGTCATCTCTGAGAAACCAGGGAAGACCGAATGTGTCACAGATCAGAGATGAAGAAGACATGGTAACTGTCACATGGTATCCCATCCATGTGACATCCGGAACAGAAGGAGGGTCTTACCGGTGAAACAAGTCAGGTCTGATGGAGCCTGGTTTAGGCAACAGTAATGTACCACGTTGGTTTTCTTCTTAGTTGTGACATATGCAATGTGGTCCCAGAGGTGTTAACCACAGGGGGGAGTGGGGGGCTCACTATACTCTCTCTGCAACCTTTCTGTAGATCTGAGACTGTAGATCTAAACTAAGATCCGCAGATCTAAAACCGAGCTGGGTATCTTCTTTCAAAGCTTCCGTCTCTCGATCCCAAAATTCCAAATAGAAACAAACCCTCTCTGCCTCCAGGTTCACTACTCCCTTCTGGTTGCTTGGTGCTCTGACACCGAAACTGGGGGCTTATTCACCTCCAGGTCCCCCCAAAGTAGTCACTGTAGAACACACCCAGCCTGCCTCCCGCCCTCCATGTGGGGCAGCAGCCATTTCCCTGAAAAGCTCATGTGGCTGAGGTCAATTGCTCAGTTTTAAGTTTTTTTTTTTAATTTCTTTTTTTTTTTTTTAAAGACTGTATTTATTTGTCAGAGAGAGACAGAGCATGAGCATTGGGAGTGGCAGGCAGAGGGAGAAGCAGGCTCCTCGCTGAGCAACGAGCCTGATGTGGTGCTCCATCCCAGGACCCTGAGATTATGACCTGCGCCGAAGGCGGACGCTAAAGCAACTGAGCCACCCAGGTGTCCCTCAGTTTTAAGTTTTAAGGCATTAACTGTGGTTCACCTTTTCTGATCTCTCAGCAGCATGACACCATTGAGCCCCGAGCCCACCTTCTCCCCAGCCACCCCTTAGATGGAATCACTCAGGTTCCCAAGTAAGTCTCCTGCCTTCTCTCCTCTCCTGATGGCAAGCCCTTCCTCCTGGAAGACCGTCCTGGCCACAGAGGCCTGCTACTTCCCCACCAAGATGTCCTCAGTCTCCTCCCAAGGAAATGCAAGCCCTCGAGCTTCGCTTGTGTTCTCTCCAGTGCCCTTACACTACACACACGCCCTTCCTCTCGCAGGTGTGCTGGGCTTGGGTCTCACTGGAGCACAAGCAACTTCAGGGCAGGGCTGTTTCTCAGGCCTTCTAGTCCCTTGGCCCATCCACACCTCGCACACAACAGTGAATAAATTATCAATCAACAAATAATTATCCCATACATGAGACGATTACTTCAAAGGGACAGAATCTCTGAAACTCCCACCTGAATCTTCTCTCTCTCTCCTCTTCCCTTCAACAAGCCTCCTTTCCCATCTGGCTTTTCATCCAGATCCAACTTCTGCTATCTCACTACAAAAGTCAAAAATTGCCAAGAACGGTAACTTGTCCAAAGAAAATACTGAGAAAGACCCACGAGGGCATGTGACGCGCATCACAGTGATATTTAGGGACAAACCCGGACGGAGTCTTTTGAAAATGAGACTTCATGCAGAGCCCGTGAGTCACTGTCCTCACCCCACCAGGAAGTCCAGTTCGACACTCGGATCTTTGAAGAGCGCACAGGTAACCCTGTCACCTGGGGCTCATGTCGGTTCCAGGGGACCCGAGAACCCAGCAGTGCACCAGCTTGGGCCTGCGGTGGTTTCCTGGTCATCCCCTCTGCCACCGCCGAACACATACCTTGCTCAAGGCACCCACGTGAAGAGGAGTACTTTAGGGAGTCACCCCACAAACCTGGCAGGAGGGCGAGGCCCAGAAATCTTATGCTAGAACACACCTGGAGTTAGAGGAAATGTCTCTAATTTCTGAAGGCGGATTGAAAACAAATCAAAGTGCGACGCCACTTAAGGGCACCTGGTTGCTCTGGACCCCATGCCAAGTTTGCAAAACTCGTTCTAGTTCCAACCTGAGGAGCTATTTACAGATAGGCAGCCCCCAGACGGAAACACTTGGAGAAAGCCTGCAGAAGGAGGTGACAAGAAGGAAAAGAGCAGCGTGTGTGAGTGTGTGTGTGTGTGAGTGAGTGTGTGTGTTTGCGCATGCGTGTCACCGCAACCCACCCCCTCAGGTGGAAAGAGCCCTATTTGCCTTGGACAAATCCCACTCCCAAGAAAAATCTTCTCATGGCCAACAAACTGGGTGGTTTTGGCTAGGCCCCGCTCTCTTCCAGGTCCCTCTTTTCTCCTGCAATGCGACCTGAGGGTCATACCTTTTTTTTTTTAATAGGACAAAATATTCATTATGCTATCTCTATCCAGCTGCCTTAGAAAGCCCAGAAGGGGAAGAGTGGCTCATTTTCCACAAGCAGTTTCTCTGAGGCTGGCTCAGACTTTAGGTAGTCACATCAGCACTCTGGTGGGGTTGGAGGCAGGCCGCAGGGAGGGGCTGGGATAGGGGAAAGAGGGGTGCTTGCTATCCTGCTTCACACTGTCTTTCTGGAAAAGCTATGGTCATTTTGTTCCCTTGGTGAACCTGTGGTCAAGGAGATGCTGCAACACTGTTTAGTGAGGGGCAGGTGACCTCCCAGAAAGAACAACAAAGCAAGGAGTAGGAGGCCCCCGTTCCAGCCAGGGCCTGGTCATGTGTGCTGGGTGTCAGAGTCCCCTGTGGGAATTCTGTATGTGCCTGTGGAGTCCTGCACCTGCCAGAGGAGTCTCTGGCACACCTCTGCTGAGAAGCCCTGGATTCGTGGCTGGCCATGGACTCGTGGCTGGCCATGAACTCTGGGTCTCACGCTCCTCTGCCCCCGAGGTGCTCTCTGACACTAGCATTTTCCTTGGCTTCTCCACATCTCAGAGTTCTCATTAGTGAAAAAAGATGGCATGATCCCTGTCTTGGCTTTAACCTAGCTTGAAGCCGGGGATTCAGTGAGGTGAGGCACAGAAAACAGTCTGGAAGCCACGACATGGCACAGCCAGCTGGATTCTGTAGGGAAAATAATGCCAGTAATAAGAATAATAAACATCGAGAAAGACACAAGACAATAGGGGGGCGATTCACGGCACCCGATGGCTGTTGGTTGTGCCCTACGGTCTTAGGAGGTGGCCGGGCAGGAGGGAGCAGGGCAATTTAAGACCCCGGGGTTCTGGATTCTGTGGGTCTGGGCGAGCGCCCTGTGGTGGAAGGACGATAGATAAATTTACCTTCCTCACACCCATACATGCCTCCCAGGAGCTCTGCGAGGATGAGACAGGAATGGTAATCCAAATGACCTCTGTGGAAAGGAGGTATTCATGGAGCAGAGAGGGAAGGGATTTTACCTCTTTACTTCCCGTCTTCAGAAAGATATGTAGCAGCCCTGGTTGTTACTATTATTATTATTTTTAAAAGGTACCAAGCCTGGGAGACCTGTAGGCATAGTTGCACCCGGGAAATCAGTAACAGACTGAATACCAAGGATGTGAGTTTCCCCTACCGGCCTTTTCTGGGCCCCAAAATAGCAGTCACACTTTAAGAAGGCTTCAGAAGTGGAGATAAGAGCCTCTACGTTCGCACAGGCTTCAACATTTACAAACAAGTCAGGCCACCCAGACCCGTGGCTCGGGCCTCACCCATCTCCATGGCAACCCTGGCTCACCGCTGACTGCCAAGCTTGGGATGGGCTGATTCACCCGTCAGGAGGCCGGGGCGGGCACTGGCGACAAGCACAAACAGGAGCACAGGCCCTACCACCTCTTTGGATCCTCTGCTGGAACCCTCCTCTGCCACCTCCTGATGAAGGCTGAAGCTGTCACCTTTGGAAGGGCACAGGCACCCGGCAGGAGCGGAGGCTGGAGTCCTCCCGGAACCGGTCCCACGGCATAGGGAAACCCAATTCCGCTCTGCTGAGCAGGAAAAAACTGCCATGACCTGCCTCGCTAAGGATCACAAGTAACTTACTTGTGTTAGTTACTTCCGAGCAGAATTTGAAGGTATCCACAAGGGCTTGTTATTAACTTTAGTTTTGTTAGAGAGGAGCTGAAAAAATGCCAGAGGTGACGGTCCTGGAGAGTAAGTCTCTCTGTGAATCTGGTCATCCCTGGGGTCATCTCAGTCCTCTGGATCACTTCTGTCCTGGGGCTTTTACCAAGACACTGAGGGCAGAAGACGGGCCACCGAGAAATGTGTGGACCCCAGACCAGCAGCAAAAGCAGCATCACCTGGGGAATGTACTAGACACGAAAATTCACTGTCCTCATCCTACACTTACTGACTTAGAGGCGAGTGGGGTGGGGGCCCAGCAATCCCCCCAGGTGATTCTGATGCGCCCTCACGTCTGAGAACCAATGCTCTAGGCTTTTATGCAAAGACCAAACAATCAGGACCACATGGAAAAGCTTTCTCCGGCTGTTCCGAGCCCAGAGACTAGCTTCCTAGACACCAGTGCTGAAGGGCAGGAAGCCATGGACGGGGTGGCTGGGGGGGGGGGGGGGGGGAATGAGCTCTCGCTGGGCTCCACCCAACATGGGGCAGAATTTCGCCATTCCCGTTTACACTGCAATCCAGAGTGTGGGTTCAGCTGTCCCACCACGGGATGGGGCCTCAGGACCACTTGGGAACTGAACTGCTGCAGGGTGACGGCGAACAGGGAGGTTACGGGGCAGGTAAGCAGGAAGGAAGCAAGAGGTATGAAACAGATAATGGCTGGACAACTCCATCTTGAACCCACTGAGCCTGGGCACTCATAGTAAACAGGTCAAGTTAGAACCTGCATTTGGCTTCCGAATGTAGTATTCATCCCTCAGCCTCAGCCCTGTGAACTCTCTTCCCCAAGAAGCCAAAATGCTTCCCACAGCCTCTGTAGCAGGGCACTCCTGGTAAAAAAACTTCCTCCTGATTTCTGCAACCGGCGTTCTCCCCAGGCTGGGCTGCCATTATGCCTGAGTGGATTCTTTTCCTCAGCCAACCCTAAATTCTAGGGGGGGGGAAATATTTTTTTTTTAAAGCAGAGGCTGATGGGTAATGATGTCGTAGGTTAGTGTTGAGTTCGGACTTTTGGCAGCCTTTTCTGTCATGAGCAACTTCTTCAGAGGCTAAACAAAGGAAAATCATGTAATAATTGGAGCAATCAGTTATTCTGAGTACCCATGCGTGTCCCACATTACAGGCGGTGACGGACGTGCACCATCTCATTTAATCCTCGCCACCTTTTAGAGGTGAAACAGGTTCCAAGAGGTTAAGTAACAACTCGCTCCAAGAGACACAGCCAGCCAGAGGCCGCGTTCACACTGAACCTGAACCAGGCAGATGACTCAAAGCTCCCGTCCTCCTCAACTGTGCTCCCTCCCTACCCACCTGGGAATGGGAAGACTGGGGACCCCTAAGGACTTTTCCTTGGGGGACAAGAAGGTCCTCTGGACACGCTGAATTTGGCTAAATGCCCTGCCCTGACTGAACCTTACCTCGCCTGCTGCGGTGAGGTCCTTTAGATTCAGGGCACCAGGCCCCGCCTAAGGGAAGGCCAAGAGGGACAGAGCCCTGACCGCTAACCTCTTGGGGTTTGTTCTCCCTCTCTTTCCCGTCCCCCTCTGTTGAGGCTGGGAGAGGTGGTGGTGGCAAGCCCACCATCACCGGGTGAAGAAAAGGCACCCTCTGGGGCCAGCTCCACCTTCCTTCTCCTCCCTGTGGTGTCCACATAGAAGTTGTGGTGACTTTGGCTCTGTCTTGCTCTGACATCTGGCTTTAAGGTATAAAGAAAGTTCTAGATAAGAGGAATTGACCTCCTTTTGGGAAACATGAGAAGAAAACAAGAGAGGTGCTGAGGCCAACCTTCCTGGTCTGGAGGCAGAGCAGATTTCTTCTTCCTATGGCTGTTGTTAAACTCTCAGACCCCACAAGGGGGAGGAGGGCTTGGCCAATTGGTCCTGATGCTGGGGCCACAGCCAGCTAAGGCCAAAACTGGGCCCTCGCCTCACCCACCTTTCCCACCCTGGGGATATCTCTGAAATGGGCATTTTGTGGACAGGTGGAGGGAGGGATTCTCGAATTCACCTTCTGAAAAGGATGGAACCTCGCGGTAAGGTTTCAGCCCAGAACAATCCTGTGTGAGGCGGCTTTACAGAACCAAAGCAAGAAGACACAGAGGAGTGTGTTTTGGACAACTTCCATCTCTGGAACGTTCTGAGAGGCCGTGGAAACAGTAACTACAGCCAGAGGGGCCCGAAGCAACCCCTGAGCTCTTGCTCGGAGCCAGGCACTGCCACACGCTTCACATTAAATACACCATCATGTATTTAACAACCCTAAGACCCTGGTGGTATGACCTTCAGGACTCAAATAATAAAAGTGAGGCGTAAGGAGAGTCACTGACTTGCTCCTCCCCCAGGAATCTGCATTTCTGACAAGGCAACACCTCCTACCCCCAACCACCACCCTGGGTCATAAAGGGCCCCGCTAAAGGGGGCTGCTCCTTGATGGCACGTCGGGAGGTCAACGCAAACCCAACCATCCCTAAGAAGCCAGGCCCCTGGGGAGGCACACTTCTGCCTCCTGTGACCATTTACTGCCCTAAATACTGAGAAAACGGCACCACCCAACCCACCACATATATAATTCAGTATTTTAAAAAAAATATAAAGAAGTTCAAAAAAGTACTTAGTTTCCCCACAATTCCTTGAGCTTACCTGCATTGCTGACATCCTAAGCACCTGCTTAGCCTGCCCACTGACCTTACAGGGATTCATGTCCTGGGGATTCCGTGCACTTTGGGGTGGGGGCGTTCCTGGGCGGAGGGGCTCAACAGCTGTACCATACGGGTACCCTCCGTTTCCTAAGCGTGGCTCTTTGGGGCCATGGTGTACTCCAGCTTGCCTCAGACTGGTGCACAGCTAAGAGGGGAACACACCCTATAGGAACAACAGTAAGATTTCTCAGGGAGAAGAGGAATATGAGGGAGCTAGATTTCTACCCCTTCTGAATCTAAGAGGGCTGGTAGGTTCAAAGGGTTCCTTATACCCTTTGAAATAGTTAGGATCATCCCAGTTGGAGATGAGGAAATGGGCTCAGAGAGGTAAAGTAACTTGCCCAACGTCACAGAGCAGGTAGGGAACAACTTAGCCATCAGCTCTCTCCCTCTGTCATACTCAGAGCACGGTCCATGAAGAGGTCAGTTACTAGACTGCCTGAAGCAGCCCTGGTGGAAAAGAGTTAGCAAGGTCCCCTCTCCCGGGTGTGGCAGGGGATGAAGGGCCTTGTAAGCTTTTTTTTTTAAAGCACACCTTGATGGTAATTAGGCAGCAACCCGGTCTGAACAAGTTCAAGAGCTGAGAAATCCTCCCTTCCAAGGACAAAGTCAGCATCATTTAAAGACCAAAGCTCTATTCCGCCCAGAAGAGAAAGAAAGTCTTAGCTAATATGGTATATTAATATTAAGCAGTCTGGGGATGTAGGATCCAGAGGGAGGGCCTCTGCCCAAGATAACCTCTTTCTAAACAAGAAACCTCACTTCAAGTTTCCACTGCCTGCTTGCCAGACATGGAGGACACATCAGCCAGCCTATAAATCTGGTTCCTGCTGAAAGCAGGCATTCTGATCTTAACCAAAATCATCTGATGTGGGGGATTGTTTTAGGGATGTTTTGCTTTAAATTCCAGAATACCACACATTTGTTTTCCGTTCCTCACTAAGATGCCTGGTGACCACACACACACACACACACACACACACTCACTCACTCTTGTTTATACACTTTAGCCATGTGGACCAGCTAGCTCTCATTCCATCTGTGGGACCGGTTACCACTTGCCTGCATGGCCCTGAGTGGCGGGAGATGCCCTTTTGTTTAGACGTTTGAAGCCATGCCATGTGGTGTGTGGACTGGCAGTGTTGGCAACAGGCACACCCAGCACTGCTCAGTGAAATGGCCCTCCTTCCCCATCATGGGGCATTCTGAGCCCAAAGCCAGGGGAGGAGTGGGGCCCGAGGTCTCCAACTGCTGTGTCCAACCCATCATCCATCCTATCCCTTTGCCATGATCTCTGCCTTCATTTTGGATCTCTTAAATATAGCTGCCATTTGCACACACGGGTTTCAACTTATATGCAGATTTTGCAGATAAATAGATACACTACAGTTCTATAAATGTGTCTTCTCTTCCTTATGATTTTATTTTTATTTTTTTAAAAGATTTTATTTATTTGACATAGAGAGAGAGAGAGAGCAAGAGTGAGAGCAGAAGCACAAGCAGGGGGAGTGGTAGAGGGAGAAGCAGGCTTCCCACCAAGCAGGGAGCCCGATGTGGGGCTCTGGGGCTCGATCCCAGGACCCTGGGATCAGGACCTGAGCTGAAGGCAGATGCTTAACACCAGGAACCCCTGCTTATGGTTTTCTTTCTTTTTTCTTCTTTTTATTTTTTTTTAAAAGATTTTATTTATTTATTTGACAGAGTGATCACAAGTAGGCAGAGAGGCAGGCAGAGAAGAGAGGGGGGAAGCAGGGTCTCCACCGAGCAGAGAGCCTGACGTGGGGCTCGAACCCAGGACCCTGGGATCATGACCAGAGCTGAAGGCAGAGGCTTTAACCCACTGAGCCACCCAGGCGCCCCTGCTTATGGTTTTCTTAATACTATTTTCATTTCTCTTGATTATTTTAAGAATGCAGCGTATAATACATACACAGAGTATGTGCTAACAGTATCTTAGTGTTATCTGTAAGGCTCTGGTCAACAGTAAGCTATTAGTAGTAAAGCTTCGGGAAGGCAAACGTTCTAAAGAGATTTTTGACTGCAGGGGGTTGGTGTCCCTAAAGCCCGTAATGTTCAGGGGCTAACGGTACGTTCCTGGCCAGCTAGCCTGTAACTCTTGCTGTCCCCACACCATGCCTGCAGCTCTTCACCTGTACTCTTTAATTTCCACAACAGACCCACCAAGTAGGTAACATTTATTTTCACTTTTTAGCTGAGAAAACCTGGGCACAGAAGTGGCTCATCAGAGATCCCATAGCAAATAAGCGGCTAAGCGAGAACTTGAACCCCGGCGTCTTGACAGCAAAGCCCAGATTCTCAATTGTTCTGCGGAACTGTCTTCTCCATCAGTGTCGTTAATTTCAGAGCCAGAATGTTTCACTTTTGTCCTGTCTCCCTCCCAGCCACAGCTGACTGCATTTCACAAGTGCACCTTATACCCTTAGAGGCTCTCAGGGCAGCCCTACTTGAACTAGCAGAAGGCCCCACCTTCTCAGGACAGGCAGGCACCTGCCTCGGCCACCTGGCCTGGAGGCCTCACCTGACCCTGCCCAATGAACAGAGGGGGGAGAGAGAGAGAGAATGCGCTTCTTCCTGCTGGCCTCTGGCCTGAGAACTTCATCTACGCCCCTGCTGTACTGGCTGGGAAGTTGGTGTGGACACAGCACTGCTCTGGGAAACAGACTCTCCAGAGTCACCTGGCATGTCCTCTTCTCATCCCAGCTTTGCTACTGCAGCAAGCCTCTCAGGGCAGACATGGTTACAGCTGCCCACTGGCCACCGTCCTTGCATCCCCTATAGGAATGGCTCTAAGGGGAGGCCCAGAACCTCTGCCCTTCCCCCACAGCACCATCCTGCCACCAAAGGGCGCAAGCGGGCATGACCACAGGCCTGTGTTACTGCCTTGGCCATGGGGTCCTAGGAGGCACCTGCCACAGTAGGACGATAATGCCAGCTTCTCATCCTAACGGGCTCTCCCCAGCACTGGGAGAGAAGCTAATTTCTACTTGAAAGAAGTCTTCTGGGTCTCTTAAGGGTTATCTGTCTTAGGGAGTCGGAGCTACTAGAATATGGTGGGAATGGGAGAAAGGAGAGCATGAGAAGAGGTTCTCAGGCTGGCAGAAAGGAAACATTAGAAAGCCTAAGCGTAACAGTAACATATTTAAATCCACAGCCCCGTATCATGGGAAGCAATGGGAAGACTTCACACAGTATCAGGGAGAGCAGGAGAGAGAGTCTTAGCGGGAAGGGATAAGAGACAAGTTTCTTGTCTCTACAGAGAGGAGCAGGGGGGCTGCTGCAGGGGTGAGGGGGCCTGCTGTCCACTAGAGGGGGGCACTGATATGAGCTGGGCATGAAAAATGGCACACCGCAACTGCTCACCTAGAGGGGAAGAAGGGATGTTGATTTGAACCCGTGAATTATTATGTCTTAATCCATTTGGGCGGTTATAACCAATGACCATTGGTCAGGCAGCTTAACAACAAAAATTGTTTCTTACACTCCTGGAGGCTGGGAAGTCTGATATCAAGACACCAAAGACTTGGGAATTGTTTCCTGGTTCACAGAGGGCTGTCTTCTTGCTATAATCTCAGAGGGCAGAAGGGAGGAGGGCGCGCTCTGGGGCCTCTCCTTAAAGGGCACTAATCCCATTCATAAGAGCTCCAAACACACGACCTCATCACCCCTAAAAGCCCACCTCCAAATACCATTACACTGGGCTTTACGATTTAACATATGAATTTTGGGGGAACACAAACATTCTAGTCTATAGCAAACTATCTTTTAAAAACACCAAACTTCTACTGACTTGAAAAGCAAAAGTTCATAGGTATGATTTTGCTGATCGTTCTTTCTTTTAAGATTTTATTTATTTATTTGTCATGGGGGATGGGGGGAAGGGAGCACGAGCAGAGGGAACAGCAGGCAGAGGGAGAAGCAGGCTCCCCAGTGAGCAAGGAGCTGGGTATGGGATTCAATCCCATGACCCTGAGAGCTGAAGGCTCCCGACTGAGCCACCTAGGCGTCTGTCCCTTTGCTGATCTTTCTGTATAAAGTTTTAATACATCAGGTTTTCATTTATCATGCTATTGCTTCAATTAATGTAGGCTTAAAGGTAAAACTAGAACGCTATAGAAACCTGTTTTGAATTCAGTAAAACTGTCTGATTTACTTTATCATATTTTTAAGTCCCAGTCAAGGGTCTTCTGCTACGATCCATGTGTTGTGGTGTTTTTATACTCGGACACTGAAAAGCAGCTTATACTGGGAACAGAAGCAAGGGACTGAGTCCTGAGCAATTTGGAGGTGAGGGCTTAGTAGAAGTCAGGGGCCATTGGCCTGCCCCGCCTGAGAGGTGTTCACTGGGACCCGGAATATACATTAAACACAACAGTAACAGGATTAAGCTTTGAAGGGTGACTTTCCTTCAGCAAGAGCCAGCAAGGGTCACTGTTTCAGCATCCCTGTACAGTGGCTGGCAAGAAGACTGAACAAGAAAGACCTTTAAAACCCAGATTTCTGATTTTTTTCTCCAAGTCCATAGTCCCCACACCTCTCTATGCAGGGATCTTTGCCAGAATCAAATGAATCCAGGCCCCTCTTAGTCAGAGGGGTTCACCCTCCCCTGATATTCAGCCAAACTGATTATCATCTCCTCAGGAGTCCAAATCTCCAACCCCACCCCCCCAGGCACTCCTCCCTTTCCAAAGCCTTCAAGGGCAAGGCCGGGGAAGGCTGGCTCTATTAGTCTCCATTTGATGGGAAGGAGGTGGAGGGAAACAGGGAACTCAGTTCTTCCTAAACAAATACAAATCACCTTAACTATGGGAAAACCTAACCTAAGAAGCCAAACTTGGCGAGAAGCTCATAAAGTCAGATTCTTCATGTGGATCAGAAATACAGAACACTCATTAAATTAATCGAGAGTCAAAGCTACTCCTTGGGCAATGATTAAGCTGAGAGTCAGAGCAAGTATGGGTGGGGAGGCTAGCTCTCCAGGCCAGGCTGCTCTTGATCTTTGGGGAACTCACGCTTTCTCAAATCACCCCAGATTCCTCCACACAGTCCCTGGGTGGTGGTGAGGCAACCCCCGGCTTATGGCTGAAGCATGGAATTCAGAACAGAGAAGAGGTTGCTTGGAAACCAAGAGAGGAGAAAAACCAGTATGAGGCGTTCATTGGCCTCCAGAAAAAAAAAAGCAAAAAAAAAAAAAAAAAAAAGAGAGAGAGAGAGAGAGGCAAAGCATTTTTCTGGAGGTGGGTCTCTGATTTTGTGGAATTCCCTAAAAAGGTTAAGGTCCATGAGCCTAGGACAATGGCACACAGTACTTAAAAACGATTCAGAATGAAGGACTTTTTGGGGGTGGTGGTGGTGGTTGGGGATGGGGTGGGGGTGGCGGACAGGAGTTGGAATTACCGGATGGATGTAATTATTATAAAATTATCTCATCTGGAGACAGGATGCTGCTTTCCACAGCTGCATGCCATCACTTGATGGAAAATGAAAATGTCCCTGGACCAGCATTACTTTTTCCACAGAATGAAACAGGCAAGTGATCTGCAGTCAGACTTCAAAACATAAATTAAAAAAAAAAGTGTATTGTTAAGATTAGCCCTTCTGGTCTCCTCAATTCCCTCAGTTGCAGAGGACATTTTTGAGTAGTTGAGAATGTCGGGCTCTTGCCCAGAGTTTCAAAACCCCAGAATAAGTAAGTCACTGCTTTTTCATTTGGAAGAGATGGAAATAAGGTTTCTGCAGGGCTTTGGTTGAAAAGACCTGTGGTGGGCCCAGAGGCAATCCCACTGACCACCCTACTCCCCTCCCCCGGATGGGAGGGGGGAAGGCAGAAGAGAAACTTGCACCCCCTCAAACTTCACTCTCTTCTCCCCAGCTGGACACAGGTCCGTCGAGAATATTTGTCTACCAAGGAGACAACAGGCCACAGAAGCCATGATGACCCATGACCTCAGGTCCCTAACTCTTACCTACAGCCAGGCGCACCCAGCAAAGAGCTGTCAAGGCTTAGCTTCTTCAGAAGAAAAGGCGCTTTTACCAGTTCGAGGTGTATTATTAAGTTGCAAACTGTGTGACCCAAAGCCACACCTCCTCATAAAATTGAATCGAACCAGAAAACAAGCACGCAAATCCAACACGGGACACCCAGCACTGCGTCTAACAGGAAGGTTCCACATCTAATACAAAAGGGTGTGAGAATGCTGACTTGTGACGTTTGAAGCCACAGAAGACTTATTTAGCAGAGTTGGTTAGGTGTCCTGGCAAGAACGGCCCTCCATGGGCTGCTTATTCAAGGGGTTCCAAATCCTCAAACCTCTTCCTTTGAGTACAGAAGAGTCAGGTCCGGAACAGTGCCATGGGCCGCTCTGAAAGGACAGGGGTAGCGTTTGTGTAGAGGAGTCCCCCTGCCCCCCGAAATCGGGAATCAGAGCTTTGCTGTTGACAACCACTGCAGGGAAAAGTGAGGGGCAAGCCGTCAAGATTCTGGGCAGGGGAGAGGTCCTCTTTTTCTTAGCAGATGGAGACACCTGGCCTCCCCTTACCTCTCCCCAAACCTGCCAGCCTCAGTAGAGACACCACCCAGCTTTACCAGAGCTCCCGCTGTCTGTGTGCCAAAGGTGGGGAGCCATTTCAGGCAAGCGTCCCAGCTGCTCACTCAGCCCAACACTGAAGGCCAACAGCTTCTGGGGGAAGAAGCAAGGGGGCTGGGAGGGGCTTTTGCCCTGTCTACACTGCTAGGTCTGTACACTGCCCAGGCCCAGGAGTCTGAGGTCTTAGGGTTTCTCTGCGTGTAGTTTATTTTCAGAATTGGGGCTGCCCCACAGTCAAACGTGGAGCCACACATGAGATGGAGTGGGTGTCCTGGAGCAGGAATCATGGAGGTGGGGTGGATCACGAGGCTGGCCGTGATGCAGGAAGTCGGAAGGAAGGGAGGGGGGATGTGTGGAGTGTGGATGCCTGCCTACATCCCTGGTTTCAATTTCTACACTTCTTGGGGAAGGGCTCCTACTCTCCCCATGGCCTCAATCTACTTTCTCAACTGTGGAGTAATAGCGGCTTTGGTTGGAAGTTTACTGGGTCTGGCGCTAAGTTATGCCAAGGGCAGCCCATACGTTCTCTCATTTAACCCATGGCAACTCCTTGGCGTAGACACCAGCTCCGTCTGCTGATGGCAGGGGAGGGCTGAATGTGCCATGCGTGGACCAGTGGGCAGGACTACCACGGGTTGCTGAGGGCCAGGAAAACAGAGAACCCCTAAACAGAGGGACCCCACCCAGGGCAACAGAGGGAAATGTGAGGTTAACAGGAAAGAGACCAAGAATCAGGCCTCAGAGGGAAAGACCCAATTGTAAAACCCATTGGTTTTACAGATGAGCAAACTGAGGTCTGGAACACAAAAGCCACTTCCCAGGGTGTCAAAGTGACCTGAGGACAGAACTAGACTAAAACCCAGGTCCCTGTCCAGATTTCCACTGTTGTTTTTTTTTGGGCGGGGCTGGGGGGGTACATGGGTAGGCAAGATGCCCCAGAGGAAAATATAGAAACAACTGACAGTCAAGAAGTTAGGGTTGTGGGGGTGTTGGACAAACAGACTGGCTGTTGGTCTGGCTGTGAGCATTAGAGGCCCTACTCAGGGAGGGTGGGCTCAGCTGTCACTGGGGTTCCACGGGGCTGAAGCCGGTGCAGATGTGTACCATCTCCCCACCCTGATCATCCCACTGCTTCTTCTCTCTGGGTCACTGCTAGGCCTCCCCTTCCAGCATCCTTTGTTCATGAGGTGTTGCTGGCTCCTGGCCTCACACTCCTGTTTTCCAAGGCCCGCATCAGATCCTAAATGCCAAATTTAAAAATTCCTGGTCTCAAGAGAGAAAGGTAACCGGTGCCATCATTACAATCTGAGCCATTCCCTTTAAAGGTATCTATGAGGGACTGGGTGGCTCAGTTGGTTAGGCGGCTGCCTTCGGCTCAGATCAAGATCCCGGCGTCCTGGGATTGAGTCCCACATAGGGCTCCTTGCTCGGCAGGGAGCCTGCTTCTCCCTCTGCCTCTGCCTGCCTCTCTGTCTGCCTGTGCTCGCTCTCTCTCTCTCTAACAAATAAATAAATAATCTTTAAAAAAAAAAAAAAAAAAGGTATCTATGAGAACTTGTTTCTGCCCGGGGCATGGCAGCAGGCTGGGGTGGAAAGCAGACTGCACTTTAAGCCATCCAGCCATGGCTTCAAGCTTACTCCTGATGCTATCCTGCCACATGACCCTGGATAAGTCAGTTAACCTCTCTGGAGACTAGTTTCCTGGTCACTGGTACCACGGGGATAATGCTTCCTGCTCTGGCTTCTCTCATGGGACCTGGGAAAGGCCTCTGCAGACTGTAAAACACTGCCCCAGTGGATCCTGATACTCCTTTATTCTAGCATTTCTTCAGGGACCTTAATACAGGCCTACTGAACAATCGTTAATTCAGAAAAATGTGGCTTACCCGTGCTATCCTCCCACCCATTAACAGGTCCCCTTGTTGGTTTCCTGATGGAGACAGAAGAGGATGGGACTTAAGTCAGGGACCCGGGACTTATGGTATGGATTCGGTCTCCGGGATCCTAGGCCAATCACCCCACCCCTCTCTGGTTCTCTGCTTTCTCACTGTGAATATCAGGGCTAAACTGGATAATCACCAAAGTCATTCCTAATTCTGGACCCAAACATTTCCAGATTCAGTCATGTCTGTTTCAGATGACGTGGCTGACCAGCAGTGCCTGGTCCAGGTAGGGGCAGTTCTGAATATGGGTGGGGTGGTACAGGCTGGAGACGATGAGACTGAGCAGATACGGAGGAGCCCTGGAGTCTCTCATCAGGCTCCTGCAGGAGCCACATGGCAGAGGGTGTGTGTGTGTGTGTGTGTGTGTTTAATGAAGGCACAGGGCAGTCTGTAGTTCCTTCCTGGCCCAAACCCCTGATGCAGCCTAGGCAGATAACTGAGGACTAAGCAACAGGGTGGCAGGGGAGATTGTGCTGGCGAGGGGAGAGGAAGTGTCCCCAAGGACAGGGGTGGGGTGGGGCGGGGCTAGCCAGCCTTCTCACATTCTTTTCTGGTGCCAGAGGTTAGTGAGAGGAGGAAGCCCAGCTTCTGGGGGCTGGTGGAAACATGGGAGGAAGAGTGCCCACTGCTGGGTGGGGTGGTCTCCCTAAAACAGGCCAAGTGTTCGACAGGGGTACATCTATGTGGCATCCTCACTAGAACATGTATTGTGTATGGCAGGTCAGACTCTTAGCATAAGCTCAGGAGAGAGGATTAAAATCTCAAGAGGTTTGCCCCAATGTTCGTGGGGACCCCGGTGACCAGCTCCAGGGGAACAGGTACAGTATATTTTTTGCTACAAGGCTCTGGTAGCATGCCTGTTTCTATAGCCGTCTCTCTAGTGGTACAGGGACTGCCTTTCCAAACTCCTTAACTGCAAAGGAGCAAATACCATCCATTTGTGTGCAGGGCATGGGGGCCTCAGACTCGGGACACAATGGTTCCCTTTTCCTTGCTTCTTTCCGTCTCTGGGTGGTCCCTTAATTCCCCAAGAGAAGGTGCCTGCCTCAGGCTTTCCAGTTGCAGAAAGGCCGAGTGCGGCCAGCAGTGGGTGTCATGCAGCTCCTCAGCCCGGTGTCCTATCCAGGTGAACCACTGTCCGTGGCCCCGCCCAGCCACTGGGTGGGCTGGCACAGGGGTGTAGGCCAGGTTGGAGGACTGGGGCTAGCAGTAGGCGGAGGGCACCTGATCTTTTCCCGGAAATGGGGAAACACAGGGCTAAAAGCGCCAACAGGCATTTGCCCCACCTCTCCCCAACTCTCCCAGAGTTCTCTCAGTCCAGATACTTATCGCCTTTGGGGGGGAAAAAAAACCCAAGACAAGCTAGTCTTTCAGGTAGTTTCGAGGGAGTTCCGACTTTCTCAGGGCGGGCTTAGAATCAAGCCTGCAGGCACCTCCTTGAGGGTGGAGGGGGTCTCCCACTCTCACTTAGGGACGCCGTTCCAGTCCTCCCTCCCTTTCCCTTTCCGGTGTAAAAGTGTCAACAGCTCTGGGCTGAGTTCTCCTCGCCCCACCGAAGTCCTCAGAGCGCCCGCATCTCCCCCCATCCCCTCCTCGCGGCTCCGGCCACTTGTGAGACCCCACCCAGATCGCGAACTGTACGGCCCGCCACAGTAGTCCTTGGCCAGGGCCTGAAGTTCCCAGAAGAGGGGTGCTCCGTTTCTCCCTGCCGTCTTCCCCTCCAGCACTCGGAGAGGCTGGGGGAGGGGAGGGAGCAGACGCGAACCCCACCCCAAACCCTCGGCGAAAAAGAGGGCTAGGGCCGGTCTCCCCGCCCCAGCTCCCTAGGGCCCCCAGCGCTCCGCTGCCCGGCTCGGGTTCGGAGGAGCCCC
Source organism: Taxidea taxus jeffersonii (assembly GCA_003697995.1). Classification (NCBI taxonomy): domain Eukaryota; kingdom Metazoa; phylum Chordata; class Mammalia; order Carnivora; family Mustelidae; genus Taxidea; species Taxidea taxus. Next base: position 7,507 of record RCUC01128667.1, on the reverse strand, counting down.
TACGATCGTGCCCGCCCCGCTCGTCTCCGGACCCGGTCGAGGAGCCAGCTGGCGGCCGCGGTGCCCTGTCTCCACCCGCCCGGAGTCCACCCGGCGCGGGGAGTGCCAGTTACCCGCAGCCCCGACTGCGGACAGGGTCCCCGGGATGAACAGGTGGCTCCGGAGAGGAGCGCGCGGCGGTTGGCGCTCACTCACCCAGAAGATGAAGTTAAATCCGAAGAGCAGGTATTTGATGCACTTGGTGCCTCCTTTGACCGGCATGGTGCGGGCTAGACAGGCCTGGGCCGGACTGGTGTGGAACTGGGGGCGCGCGCGGCCGGGACGAGGGTTAGCAGACTTGGGACCGGGGCTTCGGCGGCTGCGGGCTGGCCTCCGGGTTGCACTTTTAAAAAGTGCCACTCCTTACTGAGCCTGGTGGCTGCGGTGCGCATGTGCCGTGGACCCCGCCCCCGGCCGACCCGGCCCCTGGCCCCACCTGCCCCGCCCACGCCCCGAGGCTGTCTACCGCCCCTCTTCCTAGGGGACTCGGGGCTCAGCAGTCTTGGAGCCCGCTCTGCCCTTTCCCCTCTTTCTTCCGGGCACAGCCCTCTCGCTCACCTTCGTTGGCCTGACCCTCCTTCCCGCCGCCGACCTCCCCCTATCCTCTCAAGAGCCCCGGGATCATTCCAGACTGCTCCCTCCCCTCCTCCCCTCCGCTTTTACCTAAGAGTTCTGTGGAAGTCAGCCCTGAAGTTCTCTCTTTGTTGATTCTGATCTCTCTGCCTGAGTCCTCTGCTATGGGAGACCTTCTCGGGTCGTTGGGGGTTGGGGTTGGAATCCAGTTCCCTTACTCCTGGCCGCTGCCCTCCGAATGAAGGCTCTTCTTGCTCTGGGCTCGGTTTGAAGGGGAGCTGCCAGACTTTATTTCTCCTTGAGGCGGCTCCTTGCAAACTTTAATTCATGGAGTACACTCTTTATTTGGCATCTCACTCTGAGGAACAGGAATTAGCAACTGGCAGTCCAGGCGGCAAGAGAGGATGGAGGGTTATGGGAGTAATTTTTTTTTTAAAAGATTTTATTTATTTATTTGACAGACAGAGATCATAAGTAGGCAGAGAGACAGGCGGGGGGGGGGGGTGGCGCAGGCTCTCGGTTGAGCAGAAAGCCGGGTATGGGACTCAATCCCAGTACCCTGGGATCATGACCGGAGCCCAAGGCAGGGGCTTTAACCCACTGAGCCACCCAGGAGCCCAATGGGAGTAATTTTTAAATATGGTTCCTGAGCAGTAATATGGCTGAGGAAGTCAAGGAGTCCTGCCGTGCTTCCTGGTCTTGGGGTTCAGATGCCCTGAGAGAAGAGAGCTCCTAGCCAGGCTTGGTTCTCGCCTGTACTCCCCAGCGCCTTTCCTCTTGCCCTTTGACCTCTACATCTGATCCCGTTTCTCCTCTGCTCAACAACTTTCTGTAGCTCCCCACATTCAGTGACCTGAGTTGAAATTACCCATCTGGCATTCTGTTCCTCATCTCCTGTCTGTGCTGAATGCTGCTCTACCTGGCACTCCCCGCCCTACTCAGCTCTCCACCTCTGTGTGGCCTAGCCCTGCCTGTGGCATGTGGTGTGGGCCTTCTGGCTGTCTGGCCCTACCCTCTTCAGTTGGAGAAACTCCTCTCCTGTTTCTCACCAAAGGATGAGGAGATTCCTTCTGCTTTTGAAGTCCCCAAGCCCCTTTGTATTTCTTTTTTCCCCAAACGAAGTTTCCTTTACAAAAGCAAGAAACATCAGAAAATACCAACAAGCAAAAAAGGAGCCTAACTCAAATTTCACCCACTAGAAACAGAGGGTATCACCCTCTGTAGCTCTGACTTTGCTTTTTATTATCACTCTCAGTTGTTTCATTGGTTTGTTCAAAAACATTTTCATGTTCTACTCCTAAGGGGGCTCGTTAGGGGCAGGAGCTTCATGTCCAGGGCTGGAGTGGAGGGACTCAGGTGGCCAGACAGTGGGGGAGAGTACTGTTTGGGGCCTGGGAGATAGGCCTGGAGGCTGAGGGAGCTCCAAGGAGGGACCTCTGACACAGACTGGGAAGTGATGCTGCAGAACCAAAGGGAAAGTTGTTTCACAGGAGAATCTTCTGGCAAAGCCTGGGGCCCTGAGGCTGTCTGGGGTCTGGGGCGGAGCTCACAACTGGAGGAGGTATGTGGGAGGTCAAGGTAGAGACCCAGCTGCTGGGGTGAGGAGGAGCCTCCCCTTGCTGTGTGATTTAGGTTGAGGGTTACCTGTATTTTAGGCCGTTGGGTGAGGAGGTGCAGGCAGCAAGCCCCTTGGGGATAAGGACTAGTGTTTGTCTGTCCTGACCTTGGCTCAGAGCTTTGGGGGATTATGAGGAAGGTGACAGGTGACGTGTTGTAACCGGGGCCCTGCAACTGACTAGTGTGAGGGGAGCATGGGACACAAAAGGTGAGGTGGGGACATGTGGAGAACAGTTAAGAGGCCCTAGAATAGGTTAGGTGAGAGACAGAGAGAAGTGAACAAGATGGGGCGGTGGGGTGTAGGCTAGAGAATGCAGCAAAACCAGAAAAGAGGACTGTGTGTGTGTGTAGGCGGGAGGAGGGGGGCGAGATCTCAGCCAGAACAGCTGGAGCCAGATGATGGGGAACTCCATTCACGTGTTCTAAGGCTTCTTGGGAGCCTGCTGTAATGAGGAAAGAGAAGCAGTGAGCCCTAGCTGGGTTCCCCTCAGTGTTGCACAATACCAAGAGCCACCGACTGCAGGAATTTTGGTAATGCTTCACCTTCGTCACTCACCCTAATCTAGTGTCCACTGAGGACGGTTGGGGCTGGGCAGTATGTGGAGGTGGTAGGAAATCAGACAATGTCCCATTGTGCTGCTCTGAGGCAGAGGCCACCTACCTAGGGAGAAACAGGTCGAGGGAAAGAGCATTTTATCCTTTGATATTCTTCTCTCCTCTCTTCCCTGCTCCCCTACCTGTTAACCAGTGCAGGTGGGAGGAGAGTTCAATAACTATTTAAGCTATACTAGAAACCCCTTCTCAGGGTAATGTGCGTATTGAATGAGGTGGTCCTGTAGGAGGGCTTAGTACAGTGCCGGGCCCACAAGTGAGCAAGAAATGGGAGCTATTGTTACTGTTACAGAAGCCATGGGGGGTGAGGTATGGTGTAGCTCCAAATTACATACAATCAAGGGGGTCCTTATAACATGAGCGTGGCCATCTGAAGTCTTGATCCGACCCTTTGGTTTATTTTGGACAAGTCACTTGCTGTCTCTGGGTGTCAGGCTGTTCACCTGTAGAATGGGCACTTTGTGTTAGGAGATGGCGGGGTGCCCTCCATCTGACAATCCATGGTGCAAAAAGCCTCTGGGCCAAAGTGTGTTTATTACGGGCAGTTCTATGGGTAACCAGGAAAGGGAGAGATGGAAAAAAATGTGGTTTGCTGCAGCTGGAAGGGGAAAATTTGGGTAAGCCCCTGAGTCAGAGATCACATGGAGGCAGAGAGGGCTTCCAGGCTTTGTGGTGCTGGGAATGGGAAACTTTCCCTCCCTTCCCTCTGGGCATCCTCTTTCTGGAAAAACCCAGACTGGGGCTAAAGGCCCACTTTGGCTTTTGTGCGCCCCCTGGTGGTAAGGTTTGAAACCTCCGGGCGGACTAAGACCTGCCACACCCATCTCCCTGGGACTGCTCCTCTCTCCAGCCATGGGAGGCAACAGGCAGGACCCCCGCTCTCACCGGGCGCACACTGCTCTCTTAGACACTCCACCAGGATCATTTGGGGGCTTGTTTTCTTCCTGCTGCTGCTCCTGCAGCAGCATTTCACCATGCTGACCGTACCTTCTTTCTAGACATTTCTCCCTCAGATGTCCCTGGTGCTATATGTACCATCTTGGTTCACTCCCTTCACTTCTAGAAACTTCTTTCCTGCTCCTCTTACTAAGCTCAAATGCCATCACTTCATGAAGAACACCCCAGTCTTTTCCTCCATGGATTACCTTGTTTGAATCTCACTCATGCTGACTCATTGACCTTCGTCATGTTCTCTTGTGGGTTCACATTTTGGTGGTCAGCTCCTCTAAAGTAAACTTCACCTGATTAATTTCTGTGTTTTCTGTAGAACTCAGTCCCTTGCTGGCCCATTAGGCCCTCTGCAAACGTGTGGAGAAGCTGCAGAGGAGTGAGCCTTCCTCAGGCTTTGGGCCTCTGCCTCCCTCTCAGCTCTCACTGGGTACTCACTCCCCTCTCTCTTTGGAGCTGACCTCTCCCTAAACTCATCTTGGTAACTGAGGGCCTGTTGGGCAGTTCCACTTTAATGGCCCCTCACATCTGAACCCTCCAAATCTGTGAGGAGGTCACCTTGAGCACCAGAGGGCTTTTTACACAGGTGATTAAGTTAAGGATCTTGAGATGGGGAGGTTATCCTGGCTTATGCTGGTGGGCCAGGTGTGATCAGTGGGAGTCCTTATGAGAAGAGACGGAAGGCCAGAGCCAGAGAAGTAGGTTTGAAGGCGGAAGCAGAAGGCTGAGTGATGTGAGGCCACCTGCCAAGGAACGCAGGCAGCTGCTTCCAGAAGTTGGCGGCAGCAAGGAAGCCGATCCTCCTCTAAAGCTGACTGAGGGAACAACTTATTTTAGACTCCAGGCCTTCAGGACTGTAAAATGATGTGTGTTATGGTAAGCCACTAAATGGGTGGTAATTTGTTACAGAAGCAATAGGAATCTCAAAACATATCCAGATCAGACTTCATGACCTTGAGGGCCTCCCTGCTCTGGAGGTCATTCTCCTCACTGTCTCATCCATCAGCACGGAGATTCACAGCATCTGTGACTGCTTCTGCCTCCAGTCCCACACCTGCCTCTCGAACGTGGGTCTTGCTTCTGGGAATCTCTCCCATCACTCCTGGCAGTGGCCTCAAGGCTGCCCAATTTAGGGATAAGGAAGCAAGCCGAAGAAGGAGGTGGTGGTGATTTATGGCCAAAGATTGGGTCTTGGGCTTTCTGCTGCCAGCTCTGCCTTCATTCCTCCTGCCTCCTGTAGGCCAGGCCCTCAAAGCGCTTTTCTCAGCCCAAACAACCGTTCCACCCTGCTCCTGACCCCCTGTCTTCACTTGTCCAGTCTGCACACGTCGCTTGGCCCATTGCCTTGCACTGTCGCTGGGCTTGGGCTGCTCTGGGCTCCTCTGCTCCCACCCACACCTTTGCATGTGTTAAACACGTACCCAATCAACGTGGGACCGCCTGTGTTTAGTGGGCAGTCCCTGAAGATGCCATGGAGAGCTGGAGGAGGGGGACCCCTCAAAGGCCAGAGAACACTTTTCTAAAAACCGTTTCTGGGTGTCCCTGCAAGCTCCCATTCCACAGCAGCAGCTCCTGCCTTGTCCCCCGTTGCCCCCACACTGCCGTGCCCCTATCCCCGCCCCTGCCAGCCCCCACCAGCCAGCCTTCTGTCCATGAGGAGCGGTGAGTACTCACTGGACATTTCCAGTCTGTATTCTCCACTCCCACTTCCCCAGCTCCACAAAGCAAGTGTATTTCTCAGGATCTGTCCTCTTTAGGTGACTGGGGGGCAGGAGAGGTCAGAGGTCATGAATATTTAATATACTTTTGTTGTATTCCTCAAGCTTTGCTTTGTTCTTTCCTACTCATTTTTCCTGCTTGAAAACCTCCTAACTCCCCCCGCATTGACACTGTTTTCCTGAGCACTTTCACCTTCTAACAGACTAGAGACTTCTTTTCTTTTTTTTTTTAAGCTTTTTTTATTTAAACATATAATGTAACCCCACCACCCTCTCCCAACCCCTCTCCCCCCCACCCCCCTCAGTTTGTTTTATGACATTAAGAGTCTCTTTTGGTTTGTCTCCCTCCCGATCCCATCTTGTTTCATTTTTTCTTTTCCTACCACCTTAACCCCCACCCCCGTTGCATCTCCACTTGTTCATATCAGGGAGATCATGTGATAGTTGTCTTTCTCCAGTTGACTTATTTCGCTAAGCATAATACGCTCTAGTTCCATCCATGTTGTCGCAAATGGTAAGATTTCATTTCTTTTGATGGCTGCAAAGGAATATTCCATTGTATATATATACCACATCTTCTTTATCCATTCATCTGTTGATGGACATCTAGTTTCTTTCCATAACTTGGCTATTGTGGACATTGCTGCTATAAACATTCGGGTACACGTGCCCCTTTGGATCACTACGTTTGTATCTTTAAGGTAAATACCCAGTAGTGCAATTGCTGGGTCATAAGGTAGCTCTATTTTCAATTTTTTGAGGAACCTCCATGCTGTTTTCCAGAGTGGTTGCACCAGCTTGCATTCCCACCAACAGTGTAGGAGGGTTCCCCTTTCTCCACATCCTCGCCAGCATCTGTCATTTCCTGACTTGTTAATTTTAGCCATTCTGACCGGTGTGAGGTGGTATCTCATTGTGGTTTTGATTTGTATTTCCCTGATGCCCAGTGATGTGGAGCACTTTTTCATGTGTCTGTTGGCCATCTGGATATCTTCTTTGCAGAAATGTCTGTTCACATCCTCTGCCCATTTCTTGATTGGATTATTTGTTCTTTGGGTGTTGAGTTTGCTAAGCTCTTTATAGATTTTGGATACTAGCCCTTTATCTGATATGTCGTTTGCAAACATCTTCTCCCATTCTGTCAGTTGTCTTTTGGTTTTGTTGACTGTTTCCTTTGCTGTGCAAAAGCTTTTGATCTTGATGAAGTCCCAATAGTTCATTTTTTCCCTTGCTTCCCTTGCCTTTGGCGTTGTTCCTAGGAAGAAGTTGCTGCGGCTGAGGTCGAAGAGGTTGCTGCCTGTGTTCTCCTCAAGGATTCTGATGGATTCCTTTCTCACATTGAGGTCCTTCATCCATTTTGAGTCTATTCTCATGTGTGGTGTAAGGAAATGGTCCAATTTCATTTTTCTGCATGTGGCTGTCCAATTTTCCCAACACCATTTGTTGAAGAGGCTGTCTTTTTTCCATTGGATGTTCTTTCCTGCTTTGTCGAAGATTAGTTGACCATAGAGTTGAGGGTCTATTTCTGGGCTCTCTCTTCTGTTCCATTGATCTATGTGTCTGTTTTTGTGCCAGTACCATACTGTCTTAATGATGACAGCTTTGTAGTAGAGCTTGAAGTCTGGAATTGTGATGCCACCAACTTTGGCTTTCTTTTTCAATATTCCTTTGGCAATTCGAGGTCTTTCTGGTTCCATACAAATTTTAGGATTATTTGTTCCATTTCTTTGAAAAAATTGGATGGGATTTTGATAGGCATTGCATTAAATGTGTAGATAGCTTTAGGTAGCATAGACATTTTCACAATATTTATTCTTCCAATCCATGAGCATGGAACATTTTTCCATTTCTTTGTGTCTTCCTCAATTTCTTTCATGAGTACTTTATAGTTCTCTGAGTATAGATTCTTTGCCTCTTTGGTGAGGTTTATTCCTAGGTATCTTATGGTTTTGGGTGTAATTGTAAATGGGATTGACTCCTTAATTTCTCTTTCTTCTGTC
>ML101305.1:90913-113668 GCA_003697995.1 Taxidea taxus jeffersonii | reverse complement strand
CACCAAAATACTAGCCAATAGGATCCAACAGTACATTAAAAGGATTATTCACCACGACCAAGTGGGATTTATTCCAGGACAGCAAGGTTGGTTCAACAGCCGCAAATCAATCAATGTGATACAATACATTAACAAAAGAAAGAACAAGAACCATATGAAACTCTCAATAGATGCTGAAAAAGCATTTGACAAAGTACAGCACCCCTTCCTAATCAAAACTCTTCAAAGTGTACGGATAGAGGGCACATACCTCAATATTATCAAAGCCATCTATGAAAAACCCACCGCAAGTATCATTCTCAATGGAGAAAAACTGAGAGCTTTTCCGCTAAGGTCAGGAACACGGCAGGGATGTCCGTTATCACCACTGCTATTCAACATAGTACTAGAAGTCCTAGCCTCAGCAATCAGACAATAAAATGAAATTAAAGGCATCCAAATCGGCAAAGAAGAAGTCAAAGTATCACTCTTTGCAGATGATATGATACTATATGTGGAAAACCCAAAAGGCTCCACTCCAAAACTGCTAGAGCTTGTACAGGAATTCAGTAAAGTGTCAGGATATGAAATTATTGCACAGAAATCAGTTGCATTTCTTTACACCAACAACAAGACAGAAGAAAGAGAAATTAAGGAGTCAATCCCATTTACAATTACACCCAAAACCATAAGATACCTAGGAATAAACCTAACCAAAGAGGCAAAGAATCTATACTCAGAGAACTATAAAGTACTCATGAAAGAAATTGAGGAAGACACAAAGAAATGGAAAAATGTTCCATGCTCATGGATTGGAAGAATAAATATTGTGAAAATGTCTATGCTACCTAAAGCTATCTACACATTTAATGCAATGCCTATCAAAATCCCATCCAATTTTTTCAAAGAAATGGAACAAATAATCCTAAAATTTATATGGAACCAGAAAAGACCTCGAATAGCCAAAGGAATATTGAAAAAGAAAACCAAAGTTGGTGGCATCACAATTCCAGACTTCAAGCTCTACTACAAAGCTGTCATCATCAAGACAGTATGGTACTGGCACAAAAACAGACACATAGATCAATGGAACAGAATAGAGAGCCCAGAAATAGACCCTCAACTCTATGGTCAACTAATCTTCGACAAAGCAGGAAAGAATACCCAATGGAAAAAAGACAGCCTCTTCAACAAATGGTGTTGGGAAAATTGGACAGCTGCATGCAGAAAAATGAAATTGGACCATTTCCTTACACCACACATAAAAATAGATTCAAAATGGATGAAGGACCTCAATGTGAGAAAGGAATCCATCAAAATCCTTGAGGAGAACACAGGCAGCAACCTCTTCGACCTCAACCGCATCAACTTCTTCCTAGGAACAACGCCAAAGGCAAGGGAAGCAAGGGCAAAAATGAACTATTGGGACTTCATCAAAATCAAAAGCTTTTGCACAGCAAAGGAAACAGTCAACAAAACCAAAAGACAACTGACAGAATGGGAGAAGATATTTGCAAATGACATATCAGATAAAGGGCTAGTATCCAAAATCTATAAAGAGCTTAGCAAACTCAACACCCAAAGAACAAATAATCCAATCAAGAAATGGGCAGAGGACATGAACAGACATTTCTGCAAAGAAGACATCCAGATGGCCAACAGACACATGAAAAAGTGCTCCACATCACTGGGCATCAGGGAAATACAAATCACAACCACAATGCGATACCACCTCACACCAATCAGAATGGCTAAAATGAACAAGTCAGGAAATGACAGATGCTGGCGAGGATGTGGAGAAAGGGGAACCCTCCTACACTGTTGGTGGGAATGCAAGCTGGTGCAACCACTCTGGAAAACAGCATGGAGGTTCCTCAAAAAATTGAAAATAGAGCTACCTTATGACCCAGCAATTGCACTACTGGGTATTTACCCTAAAGATACAAATGTAGTGATCCAAAGGGGCACGTGTACCCGAATGTTTATAGCAGCAATGTCCACAATAGCCAAGTTATGGAAAGAACCTAGATGTCCATCAACAGATGAATGGATAAAGAAGAAGTGGGATATATATACAATGGAATACTATGCAGCCATCAAAAGAAATGAAATCTTACCATTTGCGACGACATGGATGGAACTAGAGGGTCTTATGCTTAGCGAAATAAGTCAATCGGAGAAAGACAACTATCATATGATCTCCCTGATATGAGGAAGTATAGATGCAATGGGCGTGGGGGCTAAGGGGGTAGGAAAAGAATAAATGAAACAAGATGGGATTGGGAGGAAGACAAACCAAAAGAGAGTCTTAATGTCATAAAACAAACTGAGGGTGGTGGGGGGGAATGGGGGTTGGGAGAGGGTGGTGGTGTTACATTATATGTTTAAATAAAAAAAATAAATAAAAAAAATAGACAACCTCAAAAAAAAAAAAGGAATGATCCCTTTTGCTTCTGTTTTCAGAGTTAAATTTACATAAACTAGAAAAACTGCTATAATATGTATATTAAAAATTACAAAGTATTTGAGTGACATTGTTATTATACATATTGTAATAAAAATATAATGTAATTTAAATTTCTGAAAGTGAATAGTAGAAATTTTAAAACATTTGCCATTCATGTCATAAAAAATGAGAAAAGATTTACTTTGAAAAAGTAAAGCAGCCATAAATCAGTGTTGATAACAAAGCCAGTATTTTAAAGAAAACAAGAGAGTGGTTTGTTATATTACAACTGATTTTTAAATTTTATAAATAAAATATAAGTAAGTAGGAAGGAAATCAATATTTTAAAGTGAAAGGAAAACAGTATATATATGACAGAAGCAAACTAAAACCCACAATGAAGTTATCTGGTAGATACTCTATAATTTCACAGTATACCATGAAATGATCTATACACAGTCTGTCTCATAACGTATTCCATTGCCTCAATTTGGCATCATGTAAGAAATACAGATGGTATATGAAATACAGATGGTGTATTTACCCTATTTTCTTCCTTCTAATGATGTCTATGTCCTCTTCTTAGAATGCAAAATTTACAATGTATATGAGATACATTTTATGTACATCTTTACCTCATTCTTTCCTGCCCCCCCTTTTCCCTTCTTTCCCTCCCTCCCTGTTTCTTTCTTTCCTTCCTTCCTTCTTTCTTTTCTGCCTTCCTTCCTTCCTTCTATCTTTGACATTTATGATTCATGAGAGATACGTTCATCTCAAGCCCAGAAATCTTTTTTGACTGATGTAAGTCAGTAACAATGGTTCAACTGCCCTTACCAAAGGTTGGTTGGTTTAAAAGATGCTATGGGAGTGGTGCCTGGGTGGCTCAGTTGGGTAAGCATCTGCCTTTGGCTCAGGCCATGATCCCAGGGTCCTGGGATTGAGTCTAGCATTGGGCTCCCTGTTCAGTGGGGAGCCTGCTTCTCCCTTGCCCTCTCCCTCTGCTCCTCCACTCTGTTCATGCTCTCTCTCTCAAATAAATAAAATTTTTTAAAAAATGCTATGGGACACCATTTTGACTGATGAGACAAAAGGTAACTTCTGACAAGCTTCTAGGAAATGTGCCTTTGCTCTTACTAATTAAGGGAGAGTCCCTTTTAAAGCCTTGGATGTCATAGGGACTAAATGAGATAGTCTGACACAAATGAACCTGCCTAGGATAATCTGACATAAAACAGCAAAGAAAAAGGTTTTGAAAGTCTGAGCTCCTGAGACCATTATTGAACCATGGTATCTTCAGTCAGCTTCTGTGACCAAACACCATAGACTATGTAACTTAAACAATACACATTGATTTCTCCCAGTTTTGGGGGCTAGATGTCTGGTGAATGTCCTCCCATTGTATCCTCACTTGTCAGAGAGAGAAAAAATAAGTTCTCTCATCTCTTGTCATAAGGATGCTAATGCCATCATGAGGACAGAAAAGGAGAGCCTCCCAAAGGCCTCGTTTCTAAATGCCATTGCATTGGGAATTAGGGTTTCAACATATGAATTTTGTGAGGCCACAAACATTCAGCCTGTAGCACATGGATTCAGCATGTCCTAGAGCTCCCCTAATCTGAGACTTCTTCTTTTTTTTTTTTTTAAGATTTTATTTATTTGACAGAGAGAGATCACGAGTAGGCAGAGAGGCAGGCAGAGAGAGGGGGGAAAGCAGACTCCCCATTGAGCAGAGAGCCTGATGTGGGGCTCGATCCCAGGACCTTGGGATCATGACCTGAGCCAAAGGCAGAGGCTTTCACTGAGCCACCCAGGTGCCCAATCCTGGACTTCTTATTTGAGAGACTATTTCTCCTTTTTGTGCAAAAATCTGAATCTGAGACGTTAACATATAACTGAAAAGATATAAGATATAAAACAATTCTATGGTCACATTATGAATGACAACACTTAGGAAGGTCAATGCTATAAATCTCTGAGTGAGTGTATTGTGCTTTTTTGTATCCATCTTCACTGAGTATTCCTTGAAGTACATCATGTATTAAGAATGCCATTTTCTCTTCCTAGTAATTTTCAGACTTTCTTGGTAAAATTACTGTTTTATGTTTTTTGCTATTTCTTAAAAGTGAAATATAGTATATATTCTGTGTCAACAAGTACAGAAAGCACACTCCTACAACTCATTGGTCAACAAACCAAGTACTCATGTAAATACAACTCAAATCAGAGAAGAATGCCAGAGCCCTGGAAGCCTCCTCCATCCCCACGTTGAAGCACAACCTTGACTTCTAAAAGCAGAGATTAGCTTTACTTATTTTAGAACTTGGGATAAGTGGAATCACAAGGGATGCATTATTTTTATTAGATCATTTCTTTAATAAGAAGTATGGTTCTAAGATTCACGCATTTTTGTAAGTAGTTGCTGATTACCCTTTTTTTTTTTGCTGTACAGAAGTTTTTTTTAGATTTTTATTTATTCTTATTTATTCATCGGACAGAGAGATCACAAGTAGAGAGCAGAGAGGCAGGCAGAGAGAGAGAGGGGGAAGCAGGCTCCCCACCAAGCAGAGAGCCCAATGCGGGGCTCGAACCCAGGACCCCAGGATCATGACCCGAGCCAAAGGCAGAGGCTTTAACCCACTGAGCCACCCAGGCGCTCCTGCTGTACAGAACTTTAATATGAATTAACCATCACTTACTTATCAATTTTAACATTGATAGACATTTATTAAAAAGCATCATTAAAAATGTGAATATTCAAGCCACAGACCAGTGAAATGTATTTGAAATACATAAAGCTGACTGAGATCTTACATCCAGAATATACAGAGAATCTATGGCCATCCCACCCTGAATAGACCCAACCTTCTCAGAATACATGAAGATTCCCCAGAATTCGATAAAAAAGATAACCAAGTAATAAAATGTACAAGAGACTTACAAGTGCAGTACAACAGATAATGTCCAAGCCTTCAATAAAAACCTGTAAAGATTATTTGTATTAGTAGTAATCAAACAAGGGCACATTAAAGCATAATTAAATTCCACTATACATGTCCCAGAATGGCAAAAACAAACAAACAAACAAAACCAAAGCAAGGTCATGACAATACCAAGTATTAGCAAATAAGTTTGGAAACAAATTCTTAGACTCTATGAAGCTGGAATTGGCAATTAGTACAATATTTGAAAAATATTTCCCTTGATCTTCTAAACTTTAGCATTTCAATATTCTGTGATCTGAAATTTTTATGCATAGGTATACTCTCACTTGGTGGCCATTTGTTTCAGAGGACATGTGTATGAATATTTTTAGCAGAATCAATCTGATTTATCTTAAAAAAAACACTTGTTTCAGAGGACATGTGTATGAATATTTTTAGCAGAATCAATCTGATTTATCACCTTTTAAAAAATCTTCTTAAATTTTCATCTTTATAATCATATTCTATCATGTTTACCCATGTTTACCTCCATCATGTTTACCCCTATTTTTGTATGCATATAAGTTTTCCTTTCTTCAAAATTTGGGGAGGCAATTTCTTCTAACACCAAAATCAAGTGTGTGGCTCTGTTCAATTCACCAGTCTAATCACATATATATATTTTTTTCTTTTCATTTCATTCCTTTTTTTTCTTCTTCCCCAGTTTTGGGTCTGTTCTGATTTGGGTCTCTTTCTGATTATTTTCCCTGGGTCCTTGCTACCCTTTTAGTATTTTCTTCTCTCATTTATCTATTCTTCTCTGGATAAAATGACAAGGTGGAAAAACTCACCTCAAAAAAAAAAAAAAAAAGAAAGAAAGAAAGAAAGAAAGAAAGAAAGGAAAAGAACAAGAGGTAGTATGGATGGCTAGGAACCTAATCAATACAGATATTAGTAAGATGTCAGAACTAGAGTTCAGGGGCACTTGGGTGGCTCAGTGGGTTAAAGCCTCTGCCTTCAGCTCAGGTCATGATCTCAGGGTCCTGGGATCGAGCCCCGCATTGGGCTCTCTGCTCAGCAGGGAGCCTGCTTCCCTCTCTCTCTCTCTGCCTGCCTCTCTGTCTGCTTGCAATCTGTCAAATAAATAAATAAATAACATCTTTAAAAAAAGAAAAAAGGACTAGAGTTCAGAATGACAATTATAAAGATGCTAGCTGGGCTTGAAAAAAAACATAGAAGATACTAGTGAATCCATTTCTAGAAAAATAAAAGAACTAAAATCTAACCAAGTGGAAATTTAAAAATCTATTAATGAGATGCAATAAAAAATGGAGGCTCCTACTGCTAGGATAAATGAGGCAGAAGAGAGAATTAGTGACACAGAAGACCAAATGGAGAATAAAGAAGCTGAGAAAAAGAGAGATAAACAACTACCAGACCACAAGGGGAAAATTTGAGAGATAAGTGATACCATAAGATGAAACAATATTAGAATAATTGGGATCCCAGAAGAAGAAGAAAAGGAGAATGGGGGCAGAAGGCATATTTGAGCCAATTATAGCAGAGAATTTCCCTAATTTGGGGAAGAAAACAAGCATCAAGATCCAGGAGGCACAGAGGACCCCCTCAAAATGAATAAAAATAGGTCCACACCGCGTCATTTATTAGTAAAACTTACAAGTCTCAGAGACAAAGAGAAAATCCTGAAAGCAGCTCAGGACAAGAGGCCTGTCACACACAACAGTAGAAATATTAGATTAGATTGGCAGCAGACCTATCCACAGGGACCTGGCAGGCCAGAGAAGACTGGCATGACCTATTCAGAGCACTAAATGAGAAAAATATGCAAGATATCCAAGAATACTGAATCCAGCTAGGCTGTCATTGAAAATAGGAGGAGAGATAAAAATCTCCCAGGACAAACAAAAACTAAAAGAATTTGCAAGCACCAAACCAGCCCTACAGGAAATATTGAAAGGGATCCTCTAAGCAAAGAGAAAGCCTAAAAGTAACAGACCAGAAAGAACAGTGACAATATACAATAACAGTCACCTTACAGACAATACAGTGGCACTAAAGTCATATCTTTCAGTAGTTATCCTGAATGTGAATGGGCTAAATACCCCAATCAAAAGACACAGGGCATCAGAATGGATAAAACAACAAGACCCATCATTATGGGCTCTGCAAGGAACTCATTTTAGACCTAAAGATACCCCCAGATTTAAAGTGAGAAGGTGGAAAACAATTTACCATGCTAATGAACATCTGAAGAAAGCTGGGGTGGCAATCTTTATCTCGGATAAATTAGATTTTAAGCCAAAGACTTAATAATAATAATAATAAGAAGAAGAGATGAGGAAGAACATTATGTTATATTTAAAGGGTCTGTACTACAAGAAGATCTAACAATTATAAATATCTATGCCCCTAACATCGGAGCAGCCAACTATATAAGGCAATTAATAACAAAATCAAAGAAACACATTGACAACAATACAATAATAGCAGGGGATTCTAACACTCACCTCACTGAAATGGATAGATCATCCAAGCAAAAGATCAACAAGGAAAAAAAGGCTTTAAATGACACACTGGAGAAGATGGACAAAACAGGTATATTCAGAACATTCCATCCCAAAGCAAAAGAATATACATTCTTCTCAGTGCACACTGGACATTTTCCAGAATAGATCACACCCTGGGTCACAAATTGGGTCTCAACAGGTACCAAAAGACTGGGATCACTCCCTGCATATTTTCAGATCACAATGCTCTGAAGCTAGAACTCAACCACAAAGGGAAGGTTGGAAAGAACTCAAATCCATGGAGGCTAAAGAGCATCCTACTAAAGAATGAATGGGTCAACCAGGAAATTAAAGAAGAATTTTAAAAATTCATGGAAACAAAAGAAAATGAAAACACAACTGTTCAAAATCACCGGGATGCAGCAAAAGGCATCCTGAGAAGAAAGTATATAGTAATAAACAAGCCTTTCTCAAGAAACAAGAAGGCTCTCAAATATACATCCTAACCATACACCTAAAGGAGCTGGAGAAAGAACAATAAATATAGCCTAAATCCAGCAGGAGAAGAGTAATAGTAAAGCTTAGACCAGAAATCAATGAGATAAAAACCAAAAGAACAGTAGAACAGATCAACAAAACTAGGAGCTGGTTCTTTGAAAGAACTAATAAGATTTATAAACTCCTGGCCAGACTTATGAAAAAGAGAAATGACCCAAATTAATGAAATCATGAATGAAAGAGGAGAGATCACAACCAACACCAAATAAATACAAACAATTATAAGAATATATTATTAGGGTGGCTGGGTGAGAGACATTGGGGAGGGTGTGTGCTATGGAGAGTGCTGTGGTGAGTGTAAGACTGATGATTCACAGACCTGTACCCCTGAAACAAATAATACATTATATGTCAATAAAAAAAGAACATATTATTCGCCAACAAATTAGACATTCCATTCTTTTAAAAAGGAAGCCTAGGGTGCCTGAGTTGAGCATCCAACTCTTGATTTCAGTTCAGGTCATGATCTCAGAGTTATGGAGCCCTGCATCAGGCTCCGAGCTCAAGGAGGAGTTTGTCTGCTTGGTTATTCTGTCTCCCTTTGCCCCTCCCTCTGCTCACATGCTCTCTCTCTTTAAAAGAAATAAATAAATCTTTAAAAAACAAATATTAAAAGGAAGCCCAACTTTGAACCCTTGTCTTAATTTAATATAATGTAAACTTATACACAGGGGTTAAATCTCCTCAGGAAAAGTAAATGAAATGGAAAGTTAAATACAAAGGAAACTAATCCTGTAGGAAGCCAGGTGAGAGAAGAAATAAAGAAAGTTGAGGGAATTTTTAAAAATCTAAATTTAAAAAAGTAAAAAATCACACCAAGAAGATTCTCATGCATGGAGAGAACATGTGACAATTTCAATAGTATCCAAAAAATTATATAGGACATGGGTTCAAAAAAATTGCCATTAGTATTTCTGTTGTAGCCTCCAAGGAACAAAGAAATCTTGCTTCTAAACCACCATTTTAAAATGGTGATATGTATACTTGTTTTATTTATTCATCTTGCTAACACTTATTTACCATGATGATCTTTTGGGGAGTGGAAGAGTATATGACAAGTAATAAGGTTGGGAGGTTGTATATTCTAGTTGAAGAAAAATATTCATAAACAACTTTGCTACAAAGCAGTAACAAAGTAACTGTTATGCAAGATGTTAAGAGCCATGGGGATAAAAGAAGGGAAAGGTGACTGACTCCTCATTGGTGTGATCAAAGAAGACCTCATCAGAAAGGTCACATTCGAGGGAGTCCAGAAAGATAATAAGATTTCAACACTCAGAGCTCTCAGGGTACAGACAGTCTCATAAGGATAAAGAATACTTTGAACCAAAGCCTTAAAGCAGAAATGTAACCAAGGAATGATAAAGAGATCCCCTTGAGTGCACAGCAGAGGGTTTGAAGGATTGTAATGAGTGGCTAAATTAAAGGATGACAGCACAGCTAGATTTGTAGAATGTTTAAATCTGGATTGGAGACTTCTTTAAAATTTGGTAGAAAATATTAATTTTAATTTGACTAGTTTATTTTATCTAGAAGTTGTTATAAGTTGTCAGATTTAAAGAGTGAGATGTAGGAATTTGATGACACTATCATACATTAGCCAGACTATGCTTCACAAAAGTATCTTACATTAATTCTAACTGTATCATGGACTGAACATTATAACAGCAGAGACCCAATCAAATCTAAAGGCCACCTGACAATTCAATGATGAGAGGAGGAAAACACCAGGGGGATCTAATTGGATATGACAATAGATTAGCATAAAACATTAGTACATTTTCCAAAATATTTGTTTGTTTGTTTATTTTTTGTTTTTTAAGATTGTACTTATTTGAGGGAGAGAGCATAAGCAGGGAAAGTGGCAGAGGGAGGGGGAAAGCAGACCACCCCACCAAGCAGGGAGCACGATGTGGGGTTCAGTTCCAGGACCCTGAGATCATAACCTGAGCTGAAGACAGACTCAACGACTGAGCCACTGAGGCACCCCATTTTCCAAAACAATTAGTTTTGATTTGCAACCATCGCTCTTATTGATGAAGTTTGCCTTTCAGATATAAACTAATAGGGGCACATGGGGGCTCAGTCATTAAGGCTTCAGCTCAGATCATGATCCCAGGGTACTGGGATTGAGTCCCACATAGGGCTCCCTGCTTGCTGGGAAGCCTGCTTCTCCCTCTCCCACTCCCCCTGCCTGTGTTCCCTCTCTTGCTGTGTCTCTGTCAAATAAATAAAATCTTTAAAAAAATGATGTAAGCTAATAAGAGTATAAAGCCATTGCAAATAGCTGAGTATTGAAAATACTGCATACTTAATCATTTCTTAAAATTCTTTCATATTTTAATATCAAAATATACTGGCATAATAACGCATGCTACTTATTTAATACACATGCTGAACTTTTAACTAATAGTAGTACTCAATCAGAAAAGTTTACAAATTATTGTAAAGTATAACAATATTTGCTAATTGGATTCAAAGTTCACTACAATGTTGTTTGTGGGAGAAACTTTTTGAATGTTTACAAGTAAAACTTACTTTAGTTGGCTCTAGGAAATATATTCTGTAGATACTATAAATCAGACATATATTATTCCTTCCTATTGTACCTTCCTATTTTTCAAACATGGGGGAGTATTGGCATCTTGGTGTTAAAATAGGATAAACATCTTAACATATATGATATGTGGTCACATCACATATCACTAGGATAGGAGAGCACTGTCAATCGGTAAATTCAAAATGTATTTGAATATTAGTACAGCTTTATTTCTTTATTATTTAGATTAAAGTAATTATTAATGAAGTTCTAAAGTTTGCTTCTACACCACCATCAATCCTCTTGAGCCTTACTTTGTGAATCACTACTCTACAATTACACCTTTAGCTTAATATTAAAATTCTATTCAGATACAAACAAATCAACAGAATAATCTCATCTTTCCAACTGTCTGCATAAAATAGTAACACCTGATTACATGAAATTAATCCCACTATTTCTGGTTGACTATTCTGTATTTTCCCTTACCTGAAAATTTTATAAGCCTAGTTTGCCTTTTAGTTTAAACTATGTCACCAGCCATAGTATCCTTTTAAATAATGTGTCATTTTGGGATCATTTTGTTTTCGCCTACCTGGGTTTGTGAAAAAATAGTATGTTACACTAGCTTTACTCTTCAGTTTGTCATGGACCTCCTAAATCTGACCACTGATTTACTTTTTTTCTTCCCTCTAAGCCCATTAATATGTACTTCTTAATCTTATCTTTCTTCCTCTTTTGTTTTTAAACAGCTGTCATAACGTCACTGTGAGATTCAAAACATAAATGCATGTATGCACATGCCCACACACATGGTAGTACTCCAGAAAACTAATGCATTGGTCAGGGGAAAACAAGGCATACAGGGTAGCAACTTTAAGAAGAGAGAGGACCAGAAGGAGATGCTATGCTGAAAATCATTTACTACATTCATCAGTTGATTTGAAAGGAGTCAAAGAACTCAGAATTTAAGGCTAAGCAACTGCAAAAACATTCATACCACCATGTAGTAAGATACAAAATCGGAGTCCACATGGGAGATGGATTTTGCCTCTTGGTGGAACATGTGAGCTCAAGGTTTCCTAAGTCATGTGTTTCTGCTTGTTGTTATTATTGTTTCGATGCAAGAAATTGTTTTTGTGTAGGAGAGGTATGAGAAGATTAGTTATAATGTTAATTGATCCATTTACTAGACTGATTTTTGAAGATGAAAGAAAGACACATCAAAACCAAAGGATCTGAATCCAGAGAAGTCTAAGTATCCACTGAAAGGATGGAAAACTCTTCCTTCTTCCCTTCTACATTCTTTGGCAGGTCTAATAATTAAATTGACAGGAGACAGATTAATAGGAGAAAAACAATTTTAATTTTGTACCTATGGGAGCCCATAAAAATATGAGACTCTCCAAAGTGACCAGAACAGGCATCTTTTACAGCTTTTTGGACAAGGAAACAATGAACGTGTGAAGAATTGACATTAGGGGTTCGGGCTCTAGAAATCAGTGGCGGGGGGGCATCCTGAAAACAGAGCTGAAGTGCCTGGGATTCAGTAGCCAAGCTTCTCAATGAGAAGCTGGCACTGGCAGCAGAGGGGTGAGGTGCTTTCATGGGAATGCAAATGGGGCAACTGATAACCAGGAGTAGACATGTCTATAACACATGCAACATCCACAGGGATGACCAAAAAATAACCAACTGGGAGAGATATTTGATGAGAGTAAATGTCTCTGTAATTTGATCATTAGTGTTGACTGTTCCCCAGGGCAGTCAAGTCCAAGAGAAGTAGAGAGATCAGCAATCACAGGAGAATGTTTGAGGTTGG
The DNA here is from genome assembly GCA_003697995.1 of Taxidea taxus jeffersonii. Classification (NCBI taxonomy): domain Eukaryota; kingdom Metazoa; phylum Chordata; class Mammalia; order Carnivora; family Mustelidae; genus Taxidea; species Taxidea taxus. Next base: position 100,875 of record ML101305.1, on the reverse strand, counting down.
TTTTGTAGAGCAGAATCGTCCATATTAGGGTTGTGGTTCAAGCCACAGAGGTAGAGGTGATTTTTAGTGGAGGGCACAACAGAGTTTCTTTCAAGAAAAAATCTTAAGAGACATCCTCATTTATTCTACAATTTCATCTACATTAACATATTTTTTTATAACCACTCAGACTCCAAAGTTTTGATCTTTTGGTGAATTAGAGTTGGGGGGGGGGAATAAATCAAATAAAGTAGAATGTGGTCCCTAAAGATAAAGACATTTAATCATAGCATGCAGATAAGAACTTTAAAGTGTTATTCATAAAAGGCCATTACTGTAAAGATGTATACATTAAATTTTGCTCAATTTAAAGACAGGAACGTATTAGCACTATTAAGGTCAATTTAATTAAAACTGGGGGAAAAAATCACACATGCTAAAGATTCCATACTTCATTTCAGTGGCCCTGATCACAACTCCTTTAGAGAAATTCTTTGGTCTATTTTCAAAGAAATATTTTCTCAACTATAGAATTGGCTGCTTTAAAAATGTATGAACTACAGGGTTTTGAGCCCTTTGAAATGCCATTGTAAGCAAACCTCTTTTCTTCATCCTATGATAGTCAACAGAGGAGATTTTTTTAAAAATATAAATTATTTGCTAGAACATAAACTAGATGAATCATCAAGTCATTTACACTATAGATTCAAATATTTTCTTTTTTTTACTGCCAGGTTACTACTGATAAGGACAAGATAGCACTCTTCTTTAAAACTGTGCTAAAAGAAAGAAGATCAAGGAGTGATTTCTGTAAAATTAATTTAGAAGAGTTGCAGCTACTGAAATAGGCAACATGAAAGAGAGCATTGCAAAATCGACATGGATTAAGACTTTCTTGTCTTCATTGGTTTATACTATAAGTTAACCTTTCAAGCCTTCTTCCAATTTAGATCAGTCTAAAGAACACACAGGAGGGGCACCTGGGTGGCTCAGTGGGTTAAAGCCTCTGCCTCTGGCTCGGGTCATAATCCCAGGGTCCTGGGATCGAGCCCTGCATTGGGCTCTCTGCTCAGCAGGGAGCCTGCTTCCTCCTCTCTCTGCCTACCTCTCTGCCTACTTGTGACCTCTGTCTGTCAAATAAATAAAATCTTAAAAAAAATAATAAAATAAAGAACACACAGGAAAGCTGAATACATTACATAAGTAAACAAAAGAATGAAATTAGCATTTAAAGTATTTTATAGCCAAAGGGATAATACCACTAACTGCTCAAATTTGAGGGTTATTTGAAATAATCAAATATTTTAAAATTTGATCATTTTTATTATTGAAAGAAATTCTTTTAAAAAAAGATTTTGCTTATTTATTTCAGAGACAGAAGGAGCCTGAGTGGAGGCAGAGGGTAAGCAGAGGGAGAGGGAGAAGCAGACTCCCCATTGAGCAGGGAGCTCTACAGGGGGCTTGATCCCAAGACCCCAGGATCATGACCAGAGCCAAAGGTAGATGCTTAACTGACTGAGCCACCCAGGCACTCAAACTGAAAGAAATTCTTAAATCATCTTCCTCAACTAATCAACTAATCAACTAATGACAAATTTGAGCAAAACCTGAAAAAAATTCTATATATTTATTTCTAGGAAAGACTCATAAATAGGAAACAACAGTAAGTAGTAAGGAATATTTATAAAATAGAGTAAGTACAAGTAATTGTTAAAAATATAATACTCTCCTAGAAAATCAATCCTTTAGTTGTGTACAATTACTATTTGAAGTAAGTAAGAACAGAAAAACAAAGTGCGTCCAACCAACATTCATTCTGCATCAACATGGGGTCATAGTAAATCAAACTGGAATTTAAAATATAATTAGAAGACACTGGGCTTTTTGATAGATGCTCAAAAATAGATACTATTGGAAGAGTTCAATGACCTGACAAACACTGGCCAAAGATTTTGAAATACTTACAGAGCAGCAAGGAAACACAAATTAAAGAAGAAAGCAAGTATGTGTGTATTTACTAAGTAAACGCAAGCTAACAATACACATAGAGGCTTTAGTTTGGTTCATTTACCCTTTCACAAATCTATTAAGAGAACATTCTGGGGGCACCTGGCTGGCTCAGTTGATAGACCATGCAACTCTTGATCTTGGGGTCATGAGTTCCAACCCCGTGTGGGTGTAGAGATTACTTAAAAACAAGGGGAGAGAAAATATTCCACCTGACACCATAATACATGAGAAGGTCAGACACAAAAATAATAAAAAGTATGCTTCTTCACAGGAGAGTTTGTAGTTTGGTTAGGCATGAAGAGACATGACCTGACGTGTATAAGATGGTGAGAATGGACAGACAGCTCCCAGCGGAGGGACGAGGGAGGAAATGAGAACAGTGGGACCAAGGAACCATGACTACATTTGTTCAGCTGTGGTGAATTACAATGAAACTCAAGACAGAACATTTCAAGATTCAGAGGTAGGCAGCATAAGCCAATGGGCATACCAAGTATTACTCACGTAAGAGGAACTCAGGGATTCTAACTGTATGTGCTTTTAATTTCACAGTATCTCTGAACTGCACTCTAAGGTTGAGTGGAAGAGATTGTATTTGAAAGAAGTGAGCCATCAGAAAGTCTTGAGAAGTTTCTGACTGTAGTAGAGTGTAGGAGAAACACCAATGACCAGCAAGCATAGGTATCTATAGTTACTATTTGCTTCCTTACGGAACCAAAAATGGGTCTCAGATTTACGTAAGTATAACTGTTATGATTAATATATCTTTTCTTAATTATTTATTCCAATTTGTTAGAATAAAATCAACAGAATTTCCTGGCTCTACCTTTAAGATATTGATGTGGGTTTTTTGTTTTGGTTTGGTTTGGTTTTTTTTTTTTTGTTTTGACTTTCAGTTTTTTGGTTGTTTTTTTGTTTGTTTGTTTGTCTTGGGTTTTTTGTTTGTTTGTTTTTGTTTTTTGTTTTGCTGTGTCAATTTTGCCAAGCTGAGACTAGACTTTCCACATTCTCCTCCTCTTATGGTTCTGGGTTAGGGCTGGCCACAGGAGAAGTTAGCAGATGTGGAAGGCAGGAGGGAAGCAGGGGACTTCTCTTCTGCAGACAAAACTCCCACTCATTGTTGCTGATTGGCTCACTTCAGTGACATGGGACAGCCAGGTCCTCAATCCTCTACCTCCCACCTCAAGGCTACCCATCAGCAAAAGCAGAGCCCACAGTCCTGCACAGATTCTGTCCCCAGGTCCCTCTTTCATCTCTGGTTGGTGACTTTTCTCTAACCTACCAACCATTCCCATTCAGAATTCATTTCCCTGACTTCTCCCATCATTGCAGAAGGTCTCAACCCCATAATGAATATTTTATTCCATAGTATATACCAGACCTTAAGAGATATAGGCATAAAATGAAGAGGTTTTATTTTTCCAGTTGAACTAAGAGCTTAAGTTCTACTTTTCTATTAGTTAAACTGCTTTCAAATTGAACTGAGCATTCATTTAAATGCCATTTTAGAATACTTTCCTCCATATTGGTAGACTTTATATTGAGAAGATGTTAGTTAAAATAATATAAGTTGTAACATATTTTCTTCTGATAAGGGTTGACTCTGCTAAACAAAAATTTGGCCATGACTATTCATCACATTATTTGAGTCTATTGAGGTGGTTTTGATCTGTTTGTTTTGTGGTTTATCTCCTCTATTATGCTTCATTCCTTTTTAACGTATGGGCCTTCAAATAATCTGAAATTCATTCTGACAGGAAGATGCTTGAAATGACTGAGTCACCACTGAGCCACTAGAGGTAACAGCCATTTCTTATATCTGGTGTCACTTCCTGAGGAAGTTGGAAGAAGGTGGAGGAGGAGGAAGAGGAGGAGAAGCAGGAGGAGAGGGAGGAGGAGGAGGAGGACAAGAGGGAGGAGGAGGGGAAAGACAAAGGGGAGGGGACATCAAGGGAGAAGGGAAGGATGACAGGGAGGAGAAGAAGAGTGAAGAAGAAGAAGAGTGACAGCAACAAAAAAGATAGCATTTAAAACAGATACCATATGCCATAGCATGTATTTTTTAGATGTAAATTCACTTAGTATTCTCTATCACTGAGCACATAGAAGTTGACATTATTCTTAAACATGAGGAGCTGAGATCTCAAGGACATTTTAAAATTGCTTGCAAGTCATTGCAGCTCCTAAGTGGCAGAGAAAATATTTGAACCCAAATCTGCCCATTGTCAAAGACTAAATTCTTCACACCAGATTTCTCTGCTTCTCTTCATGAATGACCTGTTTTTCTTCTTTTCTTTTAAAGATTTTATTTATTTATTTGAGAGAGAAAGAGAGTGCTAGAAGGAGGGGAGGAGCAGAGGGAGAGGGAGGAGCAGACTCCCCAATGAGCCAGGAGCCCAATGCGGGGCTCAATCCCAGGACCCTGAGATCAGGACCTGAGCCGAAGGCAGATGTTTAAGTGACTGAGCCACCCCAGTGCCCCTCATCTCATTTTCTTTATTTCAAAACTCATCCTTTTTGTGAGATAAAATATAACATACTTTCTTTGTGTCTGTGCATGTATCCCTGCATGTTGATGTTAAGCTGATACATGAACTGTTTTGTATGGCTACCTTAAAATATTTTTTCCAAAGTTATAAAATCTGACAGGGTTGTTTTGGCCATCTTAAAAGCAAAAACCAATGACAACAAAACAGAAAAGCGTGGAAAGAAAGTTGGAAGTTGGGTCTCCAGCTCAGAGTGGGACCTTGATAGAATTTAAAAATTCCAGCAATGCTTCCTCAACTCAGCCACCTTGGAAATAGGACAAGAATCATCTATCTCATGACATTACAGTATTTCACTTGTCATACATTTTAAGAGCAAAAAACAGAGAGAGATGTGTATTGGCTCTATTCCCAGTTTAAAATGGGTTTGCCCACTCATTCCTAAAAGCACTCATATAAATGCTGTCAGCCCATCCACTCAGCCACTTGCATTGATAAGCTTTGTTTACTGAGAGGACGTGATCTGTGGGGCTGGGGAAGACCATGTCTTTTGCTCTTCCCTTTTTACATTTCCAAAGTATTGAAATGTAGATTAAGAGATGGAAAGTCTAATTCCTCTTTTATGCTTTCATGCCCAGGAACCTATTTCATGAACCTATTTCCCCAAAATGATTTTGTCATGACAAAAACTGATGCCAAGTTTGATGTTTCAAATATAAAAGCATAGAATATGAGAGCGAGAACATGAAAAAGAAAATGCTGAAATCTATGATTAACTGAATCAGCAAAGATACAAAGCTTGAGCATGAGTGAGAAATGATAAATTTATCTTGTAATTTAGCAATGGATAGCTAATAAGAAACCTGTTTTATCTAATTCTCTCAGTGGGGGGAGTTATTCAATCAAATAATCTGGCATTTTTCCCTGAAATAACCACTCTTCTTAATTTAAAACAGCAAAATTCAGGGGTGCCTGGCTGCCTCAGTGGGTTAAAGCCTCTGCCTTCAGCTCAGGTCATGATCTCAGGGTCCTGGGACCCAGCCCCACATCTCTCTGCTCAGCAGGGAGCCTGCTTCCCCCTCTCTCTGCCTACTTGTGATTTCTATCTGTCAAATGAATAAATAAAATCTTTAAAAAAAAAAAACAGCAAAATGCAGCTAGGAAGTCCTAGCTTATTTTGCGTCATAACCTGACAATTCAGTTAACCCTTTACTCCTTCCTTATAAGCATCTCCGTTATTTTATTCAGGTGTGTGTGCGTGTTGTGTACAAGTGTCTGTGTCTAACTTACGAGTTGAGTAGTTAGAATTTTGGAGCTGTAGTTTGAGAGGAGAGAATGAACAAAGTTGATGGTATGCTTCACATATATTCATGCTAACTCTAAAGAACTAACTTCCAATCTGGGAGATCTGATAAATATATTTAGAAGACAGGCTACAGGCATAGGAAATGCTAAGACTTTTCTCCACTGCCTGGAAATCTCCTCCATCCCTTCACCAGACCTCAACTCAAAAACAGTTTCTTCAGAGGCACTTTCTCCGAGTCCCCTGAGGTCTCCCGAGTCTGTTAATTTGCTTTGTTAGATGTTCCTCTCTCATAATTTTCTCAGTTCATAGTGTAAGGGCCTATTTAACCAAAATGGGTTGAATAGCCATTTTGTTGTTTATGCAGTAAAACTTAAATGGACCCTGCTCCCCTCCTCCAGGGGACTTACTTAAAAACAAGTCCCTGAAAACAGTCCCAGGTAACAAAGCCCAAATACAAAGGAGGGTCAGGCTAGGTGGAGGTATCCAATCAGTGGGGGCACATACGGTCTCCCTAGCTACCAAGGAGTGTGGGCCCCACCCTTTGGGCCCCTTTTGGGTGCCAATCCTGATCAAGGTGATAGGCTAGTTCAAATGTCTATTATAGGGTAAATTGTAATTCAATTGGTCACTTACTTGTGACCTAGCCTGACTGCAGTTTTCTCTGTGTCATTGGCCACCTGTGCATGGCCAGGCCCAACCACATGGCCTTTGCCCTTAAAAGCCAGTCTGTAAGGCAGAGAGGGTTCGCCTCTTTGTAAGAGAGGCCCTGGCTGGTCAGTTTGATTCTTGATGCTCGGTGCGAAATAAAGCTTTGCTTGACCTTTGCTTTGTATCAGTCTCACTCCTTTGATTATGGACCCAACAATTAGGATGATTTGAACAAAATGAGTAAGGCTTGTGGGCAGACAATGTTTTGGGTCTTTGCCCCATTGCATCTCCAGTGACCAGAGAGCCCTGTGGTTAGAAAATGTTCGGTGCTCCTAAATGTATGTTGAAACAATACTCAGATGAGTAACTAATCTACAGGTAATGAATGGTACAATCCGGCCTGCAATTTAAATTTGCTTGTCCTGAAAAACAAAGGCAGAAATGCTAAGAGAAGCTAGAGGTGTATAACACTCTTCTACAATGCAAAAGCAAACTTGATATTCCCTGACCCTAAGTGGTAAGAAAACTTACATGACACACTAGAGAAGCCAAATTGACTTAAGTATTAATTTTGTTACTTTTGTATTTCTGAAGGGCATAGTTCATCACACTCACTGTATGAGAAAGGCAAGGTTGGTGGGGGCAGGGGGGGGAGATTGCAATGTGGATCAGCCCAGGTACATATTTGATTTACTGACCTGCTGGTCTTTTCTGACCTTATCAAGTGTTGCTTGGGGTTTCTGGCTGGCTCAGTCAGTTAAGCTCCTGATGCTTGATTTTAGATCAGGTCATGATCTCAGGGTCCTGAGATGGAGCCCTGCATGGGGCTCTCTGCTGGGTATGGAGCCTGCTTGGAATTCTCTCTCTCCCTCCCCTGAAAAACAAACAAACAAACAAATAAATAAATAAATAAAAATAAAAAAGTGTTGCTCAGTGGAGTGATCCTCTAGCAGAAAAGATCAAAGATTGATAATAATAGCATCTTCCTCATGTCATTGCTATGAGGATTACAAGATTTGTGAAAGTTCAGGTTGCCTAGTTCTTGGAGTATAATAAACTCACAATAAATAAGCTCACAAAAATACAGTTCATTTTATCGAACTAAAGACTTTGTGGATCTTTTCCACAGTAGAAGTTAGATACCATCATCATGATGATGTTGTCATTTATATTAATCCAATGTCACCCGGGTGTTTGTCTTTGAAAGGGTGGAGTTGTGCCTCTGACGCATTGCTCCAAAAGTCGTATAATCACTGAGTAATAATGTGCAACACTTAAAGTAAAGGGTATAAAAATCTGTCTAAATAAGCTAAGCTGATTAGGCTAATTTGCTGAGAATAAAAAGTACAAAAAAGAAGCCACAAATTTGAAAAAAAAAAAACAGTACGTATGTTATTTTATATATACGCTGATGATAGAAAATTTGGACAATATTCTCAGGAAGAAAGAATGATGTCTTTCTCTCAGATAATAGGTTTGTTTAATAAACAATTTCTTAAACTAGAGTCCTCTCTGTGTGGTTTACCTTTCAGGATACGCAAAAAGAAGTCGATGATACTTTTTCTGAATTACAATGTGATTTACAATATTGAGCCTAAAATATAGATTTTTCTCTTTTCTTAGTTTGAGAACTAACTCAGTAGAGATTGTTCAAGTATACAGAAAATAGGAAAAGCTGTTTATATTATGTGTAGATTATTGATATCTGGTAATAGGCACAGATAACATTTGGTTGACATCAAATATAGGTAATTAGAAATTACTGCTGTCAATTCTATAAGAGTATCTTCTATTGTCTCAATTTGAAGGTCTTTCAGCACTTATTTAATTTAGACAAGCCCTAGGGGTGCCTGGGTGGCTCACTCATTTAAGTGTCTGCCTTGGGTTCAGGTCATGATCCCAGGGTCCCAGGATTGAGCCCCAAGGCAGTGGTCTGCTTCTCCATCTGCCTCTGTCCCTCCCCCCACTACTGTGCGCTCTCTCTCTGTCTGAAATAAATGAATAAAATCTCCTTAAAAAAAGAGACAAATTTAGAGATACCCTAATTGAAGACAGAAAGCAAACTTATATTTTTAATTATCAATCACATCCTAAATATCCATTAGTAAGACAAAACTTATGTTTATAACTAAGAGTCTTTTTCTTTTGTAATTAAGAGTCTTAAAGGAAGTGAAAACTATTAGGAAAAAATTTTTCAAATTAAAACTGCTGGATAATCCATAAATTGTTTCTGAATTAACTCATCATGAAATTCAATGGACAAATATAATTTTATCTTCAATATTAAATTATTCCAAAAATAGATTCTTTCTTCATAAAATTACTTGCATCTTCCAAAAACATTTCCATTAAAATTAACTGGGAAAAACAAGAAACACTAATAATGGTCTTGAGTTTCAAACGTGATGGTTGCCTCTTGTCAAATGCTCAGGGTCAGGTAACAAAGGACTTCTGGCTTTTTTAAGGTCATTTCCTTGTACACTGAATAGTCACACTGGAGAAAAAGTGTCAGGGTTCTATGTGTTAATGCTAGTGTTGCTCAGAAGTGTGGGATTGCTGATAATATTTTCTTTTAGAAGTAAATCTAGCATTGTCCTTTGAGACCCAAACCCAGGAACGTGGGCAGGCATCTATAAAGAAATAAGAGCAGCAAGCTGCAAAAGGGGCTTGAACCAGTTTCTGTTCTTCCCACACTTTAAGGCAATGTGAATCAAGAGCTCATTAAAAATGAAAAATCTCAGCAAGAATTCTGATAAGAGTTCGGGCTGCAACTTTGATTTTACTAGTGGGAAACACAAAAGAATTTGCCCAACATAGTAAAAAAATCAAACTCCTCTTGTCGCCATCCTCTGATTTCATTATCACATTTTTCTTCTCTAGCTGAGAAGATCCTATATCCTATCTTGCCATTCTGATTTTCAAGCAACATTTTGTGTTTAAAATGTTATTAGCAGATTATTATAAAAACAACCCCAGGCTAATATATATATGTATGTATATATGTATATATATATATTATATGTACATGTATATATGTACATTACATATACATATATACATACATGTAATATATATACATGTGTATATATATATACACATGTATATATATTTCACCAACTAAAAATAATGGATGAAAAATGTCACCATCCAACCACAAGCAACTTTATAAAAATGTTAAGTGTTCGTATTCTGAGTTTTATTAGACGGCCACTGACAAATGCTTTATATAGTTGAAAGTCAAATGTTAAAATATATATATATGTGTATATATATATATGTTATATATATATACAATAAAAACTTATTAACTGTATGTTGTATTGAGACCAATGGAGAAGTCTCACTACAGTTGCACAACTTCTTGCTTGATTGCTTAGACAATTTTTAAAAATGGCAAGTAACAGCTGCTGGAGCTATTGAACTTGACTCTACATTTATGACCCTTTTTTCCTCCTCCTTCTTCTCCTCCTTCTCCTCCTCCTCCTCCTCCTCCTTCTTCTCCTCCTCCTCCTCCTTCTCCTCCTTCTCCTCCT
>ML101305.1:58505-90813 GCA_003697995.1 Taxidea taxus jeffersonii | reverse complement strand
CCTCTCCCCCTCCTCCTCCCCCTCCTCCTCTTCCTCCTCCTCCTCCTTCTTCTTCTGCTGCATCTAATGTGGATAGAATTGCAACCTGCAGTGTTAGACATCTGTTACAACTACTTTGAACATGCTACATGTTATTTTTTAGCAAGGAGACATGATATTTTAAAAGGCTCAGCTAAAACACTGAAATGTGATCACCAAAATTCTTTCTGTCTGAACAGCATTATCACTTGATAATTCAGCTGATGAAAGACATCTAAATCCTTGAATGTGAGCTTGTTGTTTGGTTTGTTAATGGGCTGGTTGAAAAAGAAGGCTAGCACAAAATCTATTAGGATAAGACTAGAGAATGCTCAGGAGTTCAGAGGAATGTGAAAACGTGGTAAGAGGGTAGCAAAGGGGGAATACATTAACAGAGAATGTCACACTCTCTGCAAGATGACAGACTGGGGTTTGCATCACAGTTAAGACCAATGAGCTGTGGGAAACATTGGAGCTTCAACAGAATAACACACAGGTGCAAAGACAAAAGTTGGGACATCGCTGTACCTGACTCTTAGAAGCTAGATCCATAAAAAGGACCTGGAGTAATCTCTTGGTAAGTATCATTTACAACACAATAAGGAAAGTGTTAATAAAGTTGGTTAGGAAAGGGCACTATCATTTGATTGCATTCAATTAAGGGCAAAGAAATATAATTTCTGCTTTTATAGTCCTACTCAGTTTTTGGCTTTATTTATATTTTATACTTAATTACACAATTACTATGAGTTTATTATAGTACAAAAATCATGTGATACAATCATTGAGGAATAACTTTTGCTTATATGCCACCCGTTTTCTTTATTTATTAAGATACAGGGGCGCCTGGGTGGCTCAGTGGGTTAAAGCCTCTGCCTTCGGCTCAGGTCATGATCTCAGGGTCCTGGGATTGAGCCCCGCATTGGGCTCTCTGCTCAGCGGGGAGCCTGCTTTCCCCCACTCTCTCTGCCTGACTCCCTGCCTACTTGTGATCTCTCCCTCTGTCAAATAAAAAAAAAAAAAATCTTAAGATACATAATTGACAACCTGGATTATACAATTAGGTAATTTCTTCTCATTTCGTAACAAGTTAATTTCTTTCTATGTCAATAAATACAACACATATACAGAAATTATTATCCTTATTCTCATTTATGTTTTTGATTACTTTTGAATTGGACATCACCAAATAATTAAGAATCATTTACACCCTAATTTTTTTTTAAATTTTGGGTGTACTCTATTTCTGTGTGTAAGATCTCTTGAAGGAAGGCATCAATTCCTGTTTAAGATGCAGATATTTTGGGGGTGCCTGGGTGGCTCAGTGGGTTAAGCCTCTACCTTCCACTCAGGTCATGATCCCAGTGTCCTGGGATCGAGTCCCACATCCAGCTCTCTGCTCAGCGGAGAGCCTGCTTCCCCCCTCTCCACCACCCCCAACGTCTGTCTCTCTGCCTACTTGTGATCTCTCTCACTGTCAATAAATAAATAAAAATCCTTATAAAAAAAAAGATGCAGATATTTTCATTTTTCTTTCTTAATTTTTGACATGTATTTAAATTTGCATAAATTAGAGGGTTTCACTTACTAGAGTTTAATCTATATGCTTTTAATGTTTTCTCTTTGAGTTTTATGCTTCAAAATCCTTCCCCACCACACTGACATGTTCCTTAAGTATGGTTACAGTTTCTCTCTTTGCATTTAAATATTTGGTCAATACAGTATTTATTTGAGTAAATAATGTGAGAGAAATTGAACTATTAATTGATTTAGTTTATTTTTCCAAGTTGACAAAATAATAATACCATCTGGCATATTGATTAGAAATGCTCCTTTATTACAGATCAGAACTTTACATTTACACCCCTCTACTTGAAATTTATTTGGCACCCACTTATTTTACTCTTTCTATTGACTTAATACCTGGGAGGTCAATTTACATTACAAAATTTTTCCAAAAAAATTTTTTTAATTTTCAAAAATTTTCCTGGCTATTCTGTCTTTATTTTTCCACATGATATGAGAAGCATTTTTTAAAGAAAAGGAAAATCTTGCTAGTTTGATCCAAATTTCATCAAATCCCAGGTGAGTTAAATTGTTTTGCATATATTGAATTACCATATTCCTCAGCAAAACTTGGTAATTGTTTCTTTAGAAATTCTAAACAATTCTTGTTTTACTCTTTCTATATATTTTATAATTTTGTGGAGATCTTCTTCTCTTTTATAACTGAGTGCAGTTAGACTTAATGTTTTATTAATACCTGGTGGCCTATTTAGTTTTTATTGTTGAAAGCAGTTGATATTTCTTTATGGAAATCACTTAAAATTATTCTCTTCACATGTGGAACAAAGCTATGTTTGTAGGGCAGAATGACATTAATATAAGTACAGGTATGTATTTAGGGTTTTTAATTTTATATATACTTATAATATCAGCATAAAAATCTTAACCATTTAGATTCTATGATTGATATATGAAAGATAAGCCTTTTAATAGTTTCTATTTTTAATGTACTTTACAATTCTGTTTGATTTTATAAAAAAAATCCTTGGGACGCCTGGGTGGCTCAGTTGGTTAAGCGGCTGCCTTCGGCTCAGGTCATGATCCCAGCGTCCTGGGATCGAGTCCCACATCGAGCTCCTTGCTCGGCAGGGAGCCTGCTTCTCCCTCTGCCTCTGCCTGCCACTCTGTCTGCCTGTGCTCGTTCGCTCTCTCTCCCTTTCTCTCTGACAAATAAATAAATATAGAATCTTTAAAAAAAATCCTTAATTTGGCAAATCATCAAGGGATGGCTGAATTAAAGAGCAGCAATAATAAAAAATTGTTTATTTTTGTAGTAGTTAGCACTTGTGATACATGAATTATATTTGACTTTATTGCATTGTTTTGTTCTTTTCATTATTTTGCTTCCATTTCTTCATAATTTTTCTGTGATATTAACTATGACTGCTAGTGTTAACTTTCTTCTGTTTTCCAGAGTGTGCTTGCAGGTGTTTTGGCTTCTATTAATAATTATATTTCACATTTTCATAGGTATTTATTATCTGAAGCTATGTACACTTTAGAATCAAATATAAACTGGCTTTATATCCTGGTGAATTAGATAAGTTTCAAGTCTTTCTTTAGTCTAGGTTGTGTTCATACCACCTGTTACATCCTTTTTAAATGTTTTGTTTGTGAATTACTATTTCGTACAATTTTACATTATATAAAACTTCTATGGAGAAAAATTTTACGTTTGCCTTCTTTTAGCAGGACACCTATAATAGTCATGTCATCTTATTTCTCTTTTAAATGATATAATCCACATAGACCGACTTTCTAAGCCTTGCCTTTCTCGTTCTTGCCTATACTTGGTAAATCTTCATTTCCTTTTTTGGTATACTTAAAAACTATGCTGTGTATTAGAACTTTCTGTAGCTTTTATACACTAAAAATGTAATTAAAATTATCTAAACTTTAATGTTTTTTAAACTTCATTAATGTAGTTCCATTGATTTTAAGAAACTGATTCATTGAAACCTGAAGCTATCACTTTTTTCTTAGGTTTATGCAAAGTATAACATTTCATTAGTGCTCTACTCTCCTTCCATCCCTCCCTTCTTTTAGAATATTTCTCCAATTTTTTTTATTTTTAAGAGAGTAAAAGAGAGCACACACATGTGGCGTGGAGAGGCAGAGGGAGAGGGAATCTTAGGCAGGCTCCACATCCAGCACAGCACAGAGCCTTGATGTGGGGCTCGATCTCACACCCCTGAGATCATGACCTGAGCTGAAATCAAGAGTACCAGCCTTAACTTACTAAGGCCCCCTGGTGCTCTGAGGACATTTTAATATTTTACATTCTTTTGTAAAAGTCTGTCACAGTCTCCCTGGGTATAGGATTCTAATTCAAAGTTACCATTCCACTGTCTCTTGGCTGTGTCATTATTGCTAAGAAACAAGTCATCACACTAACTGCTCTTCTTTCTGGTGACTTTTAAGATCTTCTCTTTAATTAGAGAATCTTCTGTATTTCAGTGTTATGTCTCTGGGTACAGATTACCATTTGTTATTCCTGTTTGGGAATCGCAGGGTTTCTGAAATGAAGGACCTGTGCCTTTCCATCAAAGCTGGGAACAATATCAGTCGTTTTATATTTTGAAAATCTCATCTCTTCTGTTCTTTATGTCATCTTCTTTGGGCTGTTGTACATCTTTTATATACGAAAAAATTTGGACCTTGTATCAAAATATTTCTTGCTCTCTTCTCTATTCCAATTTTCCTCTCCTTCACATTTCCCAGCACTTCTTTGTCACTTATCTTGGGTTTTCTAGTTTTCAGTTGTCTTATCCAGTTCACTCTCTTCCCAACTGTGCCCCCCACCCACTGACAGACTTTTTTTTTTTTTTTAGATTATTCATTTATTTTAGAGAGAGAAAGTGCCTGAGCGGGAGAAGGGGCAGAGGGAGAGCGGAAATAAACTCCCCACTGAGTGGGGAGCCTGATGCAGGACTCATCTCTGGACTAGAGATCGTGACCTGAGCTGAAACCCAGAGTCTGACGATGAACCAACCGAGCCACCCAGGCACCCCTTATTGATTTTTGAAAATCAATTTTTAGTTTTTAATTTCTTAAAGGTCTATTTGTTTTTAATTTTAAAAGCTTGGTCACATTAATAGATGTTTATTTTTATTATATTTTTTTCTTTTTTTTTAAGATTTTGTTTGTTTATTTGACAGAGGGAGAGGGACAGTGAGAGAGGGAACACAAGCAGGAGGAGTGGGAAAGGGTGAAGCAGGCTTCCCACTGAGCAGGGAGCTCGATGTGGGGCTTGATCCCAGGACTGTGGGATCATGACCTGAGCCAAAGGCAGATGCTGAACACCTGAGCCACCTAGGCGCCCCTATCATAATTTATTTTTTATGGTTTATTTTAACAAAAAAGAATCACCATTATATTCATTATGTATAAACTTCCTTATCTGCATTGTACACTTTGTTGGTTTTGTTGATGACCATTTTCCCCCTTATATATTAAAAAGTTTTCAATTATAAGTTTATGTTTCTTGCCAGTTTATTTAGAAGATTTTTTTTTAAGATTTTATTTATTTATTTGTCAGAGAGAGTGAGCACAGGCAGACAGAGTGGCAGGCAGAGGCAGAGGGAGAAGCAGGCTCCCTGCTGAGCAAGGAGCCCGATGTGGGACTCGATCCCAGGACGCTAGGATCATGACCTGAGCCGAAGGCAGCTGCTTAACCAACTGAGCCACCCAGGCGTCCCTATTTAGAAGATTTTTGAGGTGTGTTTTTAAAATGCATCCCTCAAAGAAGATTTTAGTTTTCTTTTGTTAATTTCCTAAAATCACTTACCAGATGGGAAGAATGAGAATATATATTTTAGCTTGGTTTTTTTGTGGCCACATAGGTAATATGAATTGCTCTAAATGCAAATAAGACTAGGCTTCTGTTTAGAAGTTTCCAAGGGAAAATTTTTTCCCACTCTATTGAGAGCCAAGGTTAAAATAATTATAGGTCCCACCTTTGTCTTTTGTAGAGTTCTTCTTTTCCTTTTTTTTTTTTTTAATCTAGTCAGCTCACAGGGAATGCCAACTTTCAGTGGTTCCAGGATTACTAAATGGATTTCCCACTTGCTCTTCCATTCTCTGATTCTTTAGTCTAGAAATCCCTAGATTCTTTTTTATTTTTAGAGACTTTATTTATTTATTTGAGAGAGTGAGAGAGTGCACAGAGGGAGAGGGAGAGGGAGAAGTAGACTCCCCCACTGTGCAGGGAGTAGTGCTCCCCCCACTGAGCAGGGAGCCCGATGTGGAGCTCAATCCCAGGCCCCCGGGATCATGACCCAAGTCAAAGGCAGCCATTTAGTGAACTGAGCCACCAAGGTACCCCTAGTAATACCTAGATTCTGTGTCAACAGAAATAAGCAATATGTCCCAGGCAAGCAATAGCTCCAAGACTTTCTTGCACCAGTGAATTTGTCACTTCTGAAGAATTTCCTTTCTTCCACATCATCTGTCATGTATTTAGGAAAATGTATTTTCATACCTCAATCAGCATTTCTAGCATGTGCCCAGAAAAGAAGTTTCCCTAATCATTTCATCCACAGTATTTGAAAAACAGTAAATCAATTTAGTTCTTTACACCCAAAAGTATTCATATATTTCTCTTCTTATGTTTTTCCTGATTATTTACTTCACATGTTCTCGGGGATTATCAAGATAGAGTCTCACTTAATTGCATTCAACATAAATCAATAGGGATAAAGTTTAGATACACATTTTAAAAATAAATAACAGTGGCTTTAACAGGCTTAAAAAAGACAGAGTTTATCTCTTTCATCTAATATGTGTGTTCTAAGACAGGTATAGTGTCTTAAATATCACTGGAGACCTAGGATTCTCCACACTAGATTTCTACCTCATAGTCCCAGGTGACTGTGCTAACTACAACTATCACATTGGCATTGAACCCAACAGAAAGAGATAACTGGAGACACTGCCTCTGTAAAGACTTGTCAGAAGTTATACAACACCGCCTCTACTTATGTGCCACTGACCGTGACCAGAACACTGTCACATTGCAACATTTATCTTCAAGGTAACTTGGAAAATATCAGCTTTATACTAGGTAGTTACATGCCCAATCTATATTCTAAGTTCCTGTTAGTGAAAAAAGTTAAAAAGAAACTGAGGAAGAACCCTTGACCTCTCATACAATATATCCATCCATAAGCACTGATCCTTGCACAGAGACCACACTGATTTTCACCCCCAAAGAGGCAATTCCCAAAGTTGTCAGTTACCACAGCTTCTTCTAAGAATAGGATACATAGGGGTGTTGATTTCTTTCCCTCAAGCCAAGATATTATCTCTTATGGCCTGATTATTTATAAATGGTGAGTATAAACCCTGAGAGTAATCATAATTTAAATTTCCAAATAATAAACATCTAGCAGGTCAATAGCAATCATCAAACCTTCCTTAATAACATCAAGAATGATTTCCTTTACTTGCTGTACAGTACATTCTTAAGCTTGTTCAGCTGTCAACACCTGATTCTATTTGGGTGGGGGGGGCTCCTTTTCATCTGAAGCACCAGCCTTTGTCTTTGGGAGACTGTTCTTTGTCCATTACCCTCCATGGACCCATATGAAGATGTCCATCCTAGAGCATCCAGAGTTTTTGTGACCTGCAGATTTGGGACCCCCTCTAAACTGATTATCTTAAAAGATGAGTTTTCACTACTCTTTATAGGTGAGGCACATGAATTTTCACTCACTTCAGTTATTTTCAAAGCCTGTTGATTTGTTTGGTTGGTTCAGGGTATAAGAAACCACAGCTAAACATGTTTGTTTAGACATATCTTTTAAGACTAAAAGCCAATCTTACACATACTAGATCCTGAAGTCTTACCCCATTTTTCTTTCCTCGAAGAAGCTACATCATGTATTTCTAAAACAACAGTTTTGGGTAGAAAGACAATACACTCACTTGGTCTTTGCCTCTGGGAGGCTTGCATAATGTGAAGAGAACTCTTAAACATGGAAGACAGTACCTTCTGCAAGGCTGTACCTACAGAGCCACCACTGAGAAGAAGGAAGGAGTGAAGGAGAATATTTTCTGCAGTCTCTTCCCTGAAGGTCTCTAGTATTGTACCTCCCCCCTCCACTTCATTGCGTCAGATCACTCCCATCTCTATGTCATCATCCCCTTTTAACGGAGCCAGTAAAATTCATCCCATATGCCAAAAGAATACCCGAGAGCTCTATTACACTATATATGGGGAGAAAAACATTCCAGGAGCTGTACCTGTTATCATATGACTTCTTTGTTTTTAGTTAAGTTAATGGATTACAAGAAAATGCCTGAGTTCAAACCCCGCATCTGTTACTTTCCTCTGGGAGGTTTGTTTCAAATGAGGATGATACTATTGCCTACATCCTAGGGTTATCACATGAATAACATCAAATATAATTATGTTAGCAGAGTGTCTGGCATGTAAGTACAGAGCCCTATAAATATTACATATAATTATACTAAATTATAAGCTTATAATAACAATGATAATGATTATATTATTTGTCCTGCATCCCTTAGATTTACCCTCAGATTTACAGTGGAATGAAGCTGAAGAACACATTTCCAGTCAATTCTCTGTATCCTTATATATTTAATAACTACTATGTACTGGACCCTGCTTGAGGCATTGGTTGAAGCAGTGGATAAACAAAAATCCTCCTCCAATAGAACTTAAAGCAGTCTCCAAGGAGCCTGATTCCCTGTAACATTCCAATGGGATGCATAACATCCACTGGGTCCACTGGGTAGACACAGCAAATGAAGAACTATAATTTCCCAACGTGCACTGCTCTCAGCGTTTTTCCTGAAGACACGTGTCTGCCTTTCCCCAAGAGATTACACTCCCAGAATAAACGACCAGGTTACTGACTCTTCCATTAGTTATCTGATGGCCGACTTCTTTGCCTGGATGGAAAAACATTTCAAGTAACACAGGTAAGTAACACAGGTTGTAACACAGGTTGTAAGTAACACAGGTTGGAGTTCATCCTGTGTAATTAAGCCTGATAACATATGGTGAAGGAGATACTTAGTGTCCTCCTACCTGTTTCAGGTAGACTCCGTTTCATGAAGCAGACTCAAAGTACACCATGTGCTCAAGTCTTAGAAGATTATACTCACTCCAGATCTGTCTACCTTATAATTACTGTCAAGGCTTCCAAGATTCTGGCTGTAGGTGTTCTGCCAGTCTTTACTTTCTGTACTTTGGAATTTTTTGTCTCTTGCCCCCTATGACTTTGGAAGAATTTTAATTAGAATTTTAGAGAGAATACAAGTGGCACTGCTAAGCACGCACCATTCAAATCACATACAGCCATCATTTTCAATCATTTCTTCATTTTCCTAAACATGTTATAATTTTCACTGTTAATTTGACTTGATTTTCTCCCTATAATATTTTTAGCACTTCATTTTGCTTTTTAATATAATAAAGAATTCTAACCAGACTTATTTATAAAACATCCATAGCATCTATATAATTTTAACATCTGGCTAAAATATTCTTTTCAGAACATAATTTTATGTTATGGTTCCTTAATATATCTACCACCTTATATTTACATTATTAACTCTATTAAATCTATTACAAAAATTATACCTAACCACCCAAAAATAAATTTCTTGGACTTCTTTTTTTTTTACTGACTTCAAATATATTTTTAAAGTATTTTAAAATACTGTTTATTGATAGTATGGGTTTTTGGTGAGAAAAAAGGGATCCGATATTTACCCGAGGCTAGAGCACATTTCCCAGTATCCTTACAAACTGTGTTGTGTTGTGGATGCACAGCAAATGTGGCCCTGGAATTACCTCCCAAGAAAAGCCTTTCATGCCATTCTCCATCCCTCTCTCCTCCCTGGCATCTAGAATAAGCCTGGATCCCTAGATGACTATGCTGAGACAAGAGCCTTTTCTCTCGCCACTGCTGGAATTTCTCATAAACAAGACATAAACTTCTGTTATAGAAACCCATTTAATTTTGTGATTTTTTAAAAAAAAAATTAAACAGTTTTTTAAAGACTTTATTTATTTATTTGACAGACAGAGATCACAAGTAGGCAGAGAGGCAGGCAGGAAGCAGGATCCCTGCCAAGTGGAGAGACCGATGTGGGGCTGGATCCCAGGACCCCGAGACCATGACCTGAACTGAAGGCAGAGGCTTTAACTCACTGAGCCACCCAGGTGCCCCTGATTTTTTTTTTTTAGAGCAGTAAACTTAATCTGACTGATTCAGAAACCAAGTATAGTGATCCCCTTTCTATATCACCCTTTCCTAAGAAAGGGTGAAGCAAGTCTTCAATGGTTGGGTGTACTGGCAGAATGAAAAACTATTACAGTATTAATCTCTCCTCTTCATCTTATTCCATCCCCTTTGTGTATCCTCCTTTTTACAAGGATTTACTTCAGGATGAGCTTCCTCAGAGATTTCAACTCATCACAACAACTGTGGCCCCCAAATTAAGGAAAGGATTCAGGGCCCAGACTTTTGGGTTTGAGTCTTCTTTGTTTCTCATTTGGCTGATTCCCTAAAATATAACAAAATTGTCATGAATTTATCTTAATTCCCTCATTAGAAGCCCCAATGCTCAATTTATCTAAGTATTTATAACATTAGATTGTTGAGGACAGCAAGAATATCATCCTGGTGAAGGAACAATGCAATGAAATTTAGAATGCCCTTCCTGGGGACTCAGGTACACTGCTTCCAATGGGGCTATACATACATAGGACTCTATAATAAGCAGTGTTTATGGTTGTGTTTTTATTTTTATTTTCTGCTTTCTAACCAAACTCCTTCCATTGCAATGACCAAAAATATACTGACATGGTAATAACTTAGGGATGTGCAAAGGTACATTCATATTTCTTTCAGTACTTAAATAGTAATACAAAGGACATAGCATTTCCAAGACTTACAATTGTCACTCAATTTATAGGTGATCTCTTGTCTGTGTCTCTTCTCAAAATCTCCCCTAAAGACTCATCTCCCTTGTAAAGGAAGTTGTGGCTGGCCGAAGGTCTTCAGTCAAAAAGAAAAAAAAAAAGAAAAGAAAAAATTCAGAATTTTGTTATGAATAATACTTTGGTCCTGATCTCTTTACTGAAAGGCACATTCTAGCCACAAAATGGTGATAAGATCCCAAGCAATATCCAAAATCATCATCGTGAGAAAATGAAAGTTTTTGAGACCTACAGAACATTGCAGGTGATAAAATCCCATCCTTTTCAACATAATACAACCTCCTTACAAAAGTGCCAGAGGGTAAAACAAAACAAAACAGAACAAAAACCCTTACTGTGGACCGCTAAGGCTGAACCAGGCAGGCATTCTTCAGTCTTAATTATGAATGTCCCCAATAATCTCTCTATTTGAAATTACATATAGATAGATAGGAAGATAGATACATATATACAT
This sequence comes from Taxidea taxus jeffersonii, assembly GCA_003697995.1. Classification (NCBI taxonomy): domain Eukaryota; kingdom Metazoa; phylum Chordata; class Mammalia; order Carnivora; family Mustelidae; genus Taxidea; species Taxidea taxus. Next base: position 79,798 of record ML101305.1, on the reverse strand, counting down.
AAAATATATAAACATATATGTAATATATAAGAAAGATAGATACACATATACATAACATATATAATATACAAATATTATATATACATATAGATAGAAAGATAGATACATATGTACATAAGCATATATATTAACGTATATATGTATATATATATTTTCTGTTGTTGTTGTTCATGAAATTAGAATGTGCATTAAGGGTTTAAACTCCACAACAATAGTGGCCACTAGCAATTCATATCCTATATGAATGTTTCTCCAGATCCAAGAGCTAGAGCTTAACCTCCTTATTTATGCACATAAAACAGCTTAAATAAAGGTAGATAATCCTGTAGCTATTGTGCTTGGCACATCAGTGAATTGAGGGGTTCTAATGTTGATCAAACTGCATTACCCATAACTAACAGCATTTTTAAAAACTCAATTAAGTGATTTTATTTTTTTTTTCAATTAAGTGATTTTAAATTACCATTGTTGGCCTATGAAGTGCAAGACTTAATAGGAGATATTTAGTCGTGCTTATGCTCTCAATGGAATGGAATTGTTTATAACACATGTTGTGGCACACAGCAAAAACAACTGAAGAGTCCATAGAGAATATACTGGACATTTTCATTATCTCAAGCATGAAGATAAGATTTTACCTTCATGTTTGAGATAATGAAAATATTAGAAAATGGTATCTAAATACAAAAGATAATTCAAACATAAACAATGTGGTTCCAGTCTTGGGGGGAAAAATGTTGGCTAATATCAGGAAGTCTGTCCATTTTCCTGGCCAAGACAGCCACTTGATTGTGCCTGCAGAAGGTACATGAACTAGATTCTATTGGTAGATGTAAAATTGCTGCAGTCCTGAATAATCATTCCATACCTTGGACATTTCATACAAATTGAGGAATTTCATTTCTGTAGTTGAGGATGTAGCTGGTTCACGCCTCACCAGCTGTACTAATAGTCGAAGCAAAGCCATGAAGATAGGATATAGTTCTGAGCCAGATCCCAAGGACATCAGAGCTCCTCAGGATAGAATTATCCTGTTGCTCATTCACAATTTTATTAATATGTGCTTACAATTATCTTAGAATTCTCTGAATATTTTGGGAATCTCAAATCCAAAAAGACCATTGCAGTAACCATGACAGAGAAACTACTGGACTGTATTTTTTTAAGACTTAATACATACAAGTACTGACTTTGTTAGAATGACATAAAGGAATTTTGCAAAACATGAGCATTTGATCAAAAATTTTATTACCTCCATCTTCTATATTTTTAGAAGTAGAGCATACAAATAATACGATGAACTCAAATTGGCCAAGCTCACAGAAAATCTTGAATAATATTCCTTTGGCCAGGACTTTTGACCTTAATGTTAACAGCCATTATAAATTAGTGGTTTCCAGATTTCACACACTAAACTCTATAAAATAACAATGGGAAGACTTATTATGGTCTAACAATAGCAGTAGTCATCACTGATTCTGCCTCGACTCTTGAAAATCTGGGTATGTATTTTTTAAAGTCTAAGTCAATATGATTCTTATTATCACCATATATGAATTTCCTTTCCTTAATACCTATCTTCAGAACATACCTATGTATGTCTTGAAAATCAAGTATTCTGAAAGATATACTACAGAAAGTCTTCTCTGAAATGCTCTAGAGAGGATACTGACAAGTCATCCTAACAAACATTTGGGTAGCTAAATTACAAGGCGAATCCTGGAACTGATTCATTATAGTGTAAAATGAAGGCCAAAACACAAACATAAACACATATATTAATAGAAGAGAACAGAAAGCCAAGAAATAAACCCCTGATTATATATATGGTCAATTAATCATCAACAAAGAAGGCAAGAATACAATGGGAAAAAAGACAGTCTTTTCAACAAATGGTGTTGGGAAAGCTGGACACCTACATGCAAAAGAATGAAACTGGACCGCGTTCTTACATCATATGCAAAAATAACTCAAAATGGATTAAGAATATAAGGAGACCTGAATCCCTAAAAATCCCTAAAAGTCCTAGAAGAGAGCACAGGCAACGTCTCTGACATCAGCCGTAAGAATATCTTTCTTGTATATATCTCCTGAGGCATGTGAAATAAAAAGCAAAAAATAAATGATTAGGACTGCATCAATATAAAAATCTTCTGCACAGCAACAGAAAGACCAACAAAACAAAAAGACAACCTACTGAATGTCAGAAGATATTTGCAAAAGACAAATCTGATAAAGGGTTATTATCCAAAATACATGAAGAACTTTCATAATTCAACACATGAAAAATGAATAAAACAATTAAAAAATGTACAGAAGACATGAATAGACATTTCTCCAAAGAAGACATAGAGATGGCCAACAGACACATGAAAAGATGCTCAGCATCATTCTTCATTAGGGAAATGCAAATCAAAACCACAGTGAGATACTACTTTACACCTATCAGAATGACTAATATCAAAAACACAAGAAACAGCAAGTGTTAGCAAGGATGTGGAGAAAAAGTAAGCTTTACACGTTTTTTTGTAGGAAGGCAAACTCGTGCAGCCACTGTGGAAGATGTTGTTCAGGTTCCCCCCAAAAATTAAAAATAGAACTACCTAATGATCCAGTAATTGCACTACTGGGTATTTACCTGAAGAATACAAAAACACTGTTCATATGTACCCCTATGTATATTGCAGCATTCTTTTTTTTTTAAGATTTTATTTATTTATTCTGCAGAGAGGGAGAGAGAGCATGGCCGGGGGAGCAGCAATCAGAGAGAGAGGGAGAAGCAAGGTCCCCACTGAGCAAGGAGCCCAATGTGGGACTCGATCCCAAGACCCTGGAATCATGAGCCCAACTAAAGGCAGACACTTAGCCGACTGAACCACGCAGGTGTCCCTACTGTAGCATTCTTTACAATAGCCAAATTATGGAAGCAGCCCAAGTGTCCGTTGACTGATGAATGGATATAGATACATACACATATACACATACATATACATATATGTATACACATATGTATACATATATAATGAATATATATAATATGATATATATAACATATAAACTATATATTATATATAATTAATTATATATGTGCTATATATATTATACACACACATATATAATGGAATATTATTCAGACATAAAAAGGAATGAAATCTTCTCATTTGCAACAACATAGATGCACCTAGAGAATATAATGCTAAGTGAAATAAGCCAGTCAGAGAAAGATAAATACTATATGATTTCACTCATATGTGGAATTTAAGAAACAAAACAAAGCAAAGGGGAAAAAAAGGACAAACCAAAAAACAGACACTTAACTATCTATAGAGAACAAATAGATGGTCACCGGAGGGGAGGTGGGCCGGGGAGAGGGAAGTAGGTGAAGGCGATTAAGGGCACACATTTTGATGAGCACTGAGTAATATGTGGAATTGCTGAATCATTATATTATACACCTGAAATCAATATTGTACTGTATGTTAACTACAGGGAATTAAAATTCTAAGAATAGATAAAAAATCAACATACACAAAAAATTGAAGGCCAAAGAAATTGTGTCAAAGATAACACTCAGATTTTTTTAAAGATTTTTATTTATTTATTTGACAGAAAGAGAGATCACAAGGAGGCAGAGAGACAGGCAGAGAGAGAGGGGGAAGCAGGCTCCCTGCTGAGCAAAGAGCCTGATGCGGGGCTCGATGGGACCCTGGGATCACAACCCAAGCTGAAGGCAGAGGCCTAACCCACTGAGCCATCCAGGCGCCCCAACACTCAGATTTTTAACCCAAGCAATTAGTGGGATGAAGTTGTCTTTAAACAGTATGGAAAAAGTAAAGATAAAGTAGGATTAGTGCAGTTTGAAAGCAGAAAAATCATCTAGTGTTCACTACGGGGCCTGTTACATTAGAATGGATTTTAGACATCCAAGTCCAGTTGCTGAGTTCAACATATGAATGTGCAGTTCAGAAAAATTTTAGGGTAGATGTATAATCTGGGAGTTGTCATTATTTTTCCATAGGGTTTTTCTATCTATTAATCAATTTATCTATGAATCTATCATCTGTCATCAATATCTGCTGTGAACTGAATGTTTGTGTCCCCCCAGGACTCATATGTTGGAACGTAATCCTCAACGTGATGATATTTGTAGATGGGGCTCTGGGAGGTACTTAGATCATAAGAGTAGAGCCCTCATTATAGAATCAGTGCTCTTTTTTTTTTTTTAAGATTTTATTTATTTATTTGAGAGAGAGAGCACGTGCACAGGGGGAGAGGGAGAGGGAGAAGGGAACTCCCCACTGAGCAGAGAGCCTGACTTGAGGCTCGATCCCAGGACTCTGAAATCATGACCTGAGATGAAGACAGATGCTTAATCAACTCAGCCATCCAGGTGCCCCAAATTACTGCTCTTATAAGAAGAAACATGAGCAAGCTTCCTTTTTCTCCCTCTCTTCATCATGTGAAGAAAAGCAAGATAGCCTCCATCTGTAGACCAGGTACAAAATAAGCCAGCACTTTGGTCTTGGATTTCTCAGCCTTTAGAACTGTGAGAAATAAATTTCTGTTGTTTAAGTCATCCAATTGATGCTATTTTTGTTATAGCTCCCCAAACAGACTAAGAGAGCACTAAATGAGAAAAACATGCAGCCAAGAATACTATATCCAGCTAGGTTATCATTGAAAATAGAAGGAGAGATAAAAAGCTTCCAGGACAAACAGAAACTGAAAGAATTTGCAAACACCAAACCAGCTCTACAGGAAATATTGAAAGGGGTCCTCTAAGCAAAGAGAGACCCTAAAAGTAGTAGATCAGAAAGGAACAGAGACAATATACAGTAACAATCACCTTACAGGCAATACAATGGCACTAAATTCATATCTCTCAATAGTTACCCTGAATGTAAATGGGCTAAATGCCCCAATCAAAAAACACGGGGTTTCAGAATGGATAAAAAAACAAAACCCATCAATATGCTGCCTACAAGAAACTCATTTTAGATCCAAAGACACCTCCAGATTAAAAGTGAGGGGGTGGAAAACAATTTACCATGCTAATGGACATCAGAAGAAAGCTGGGGTGGCAATCCTTATGTCAGATCAATTAGATTTTAAGCCAAACGGACTAAGATATTGCCCATCTTTCAATCACCTATGCATTTAGATATAGAAATCTAGTTCTTTAGCCAAAATCAACTCTCCTGAAACTTGATCTCAAGGAACCAGCTGAAGTAGGGATAGCATTTTGCCAGAAATCATCTGCTAAGTCAAAGACTAGTGAAAGCCATAGTTGAGAACTCCTGAATTGTCTTTATTTTATTAAATGTTATCTTTGGTTGCCAATTACATAAAACTATGCACACATTTACACACATACATAAAAACATGCATGGAACAAAGTAACAGGAGTGAGAGTAAGTAGAAAATGAAAAAGGTTGGCTTTCCTGTAACTAGAGAGAATCATGTGTATAATGATCCTAATCCTAAGTAACATAATGACCACTATCTGCCAAGCATAATTAAAGAATAAGACCAGTGAAAATGATCCACACAAGTAGTATGAGGTAATGAGGTTCAGGAGGACCCCAAATATTGACCAATGTGTCCTCATATTTTCAAGATTCTTCTCATCAAAATTGTAAGATGCTTTTCATTGCCCAGACTATCTTAGATACCACATCTAAAGCACTTTACCCATCACAAGTTTCATTAAACTACCAATATACATATAGAGTTAAGTGAGTGTTTGAGAAGGGCTAACAGCAAGTCTAAATGCTTCTTCTGTGAAAAGAATGACTTATCTCTACTAGCACTCTTTCCCTGGAAACTTGATGGTTTAAGATAACTGCAGCACCTAAGCTCTGTTACTAAGCAGTGATGTTTACTGCAAAAATAATTCATATTTGATTAACTACATTTGGGTTTGCAGGGCTGGGAGTGAGCTATAAAAACCTATTGAGGCCCCCAAGCCCCATGTGACATAGTCTTCTGTTCAAGCTGTTCCTAGAGGGACCTGAAAGTTTTGCTCAAGGGATGTTACAAGATGCTGGTCCAGGGTTGAGTAAGACTAACCAAATCCAGGATGGTTCCCACTTCAGCATCCATGGTCTCATCCCTTATAAAAGGACTGATGCTTGGGTGGTCTAAATAATGCGTCCTTAAGTATGGTAAGGATTCCTTTCTGAAGACTATACCCTTGAAGCTGTCAGGTCTCCTGGGATTCCCACCCTGTATTTTTGCAAAAAGACCAAAGTGAGTTTGATATCAGATGATGGCCCATGCTTGTGTGAATGAAAATGCCAATCCAAACCTGAAAATACCTTCAGTGTTATGTGTAGCATGTGTGACAGTCATTTTTTAAAATCTATACTGTCATGATTTACAAGAACAAATGACACAGGTGTTTTAAATGTTTCACCAATGTGTCCAATAAAAATTTAGCCATATCTTCACATTCTGGGCAATGATCTTTCTAATTTATATTTGCAATGCTTATCCCTGCTAAGGATACATAATTTCTTTGAGACTAAATTAAAAAAAAAAAAACTATTACAAAGACTCCATCATTTAAAAATAAGTATTTCCACTTCATGTTATTTTTACTTAATATATATTACATTCTAAAACACTTGTTTAGAATTCTAGTCTTTTTCTACTCAAAAAATTTCATTAAGATAATTTCCCCATTTATCACAATTTTAATTGCAGCATGTTTTATAAAGAGATTGAATATTGTATGCTTTCAAAGGATATATACATTGTCTTAGAGTTTTCAAAACTTTACTTACGTACTCACATCTTTATAAATGCTGACGTTGAACCAGAATTGGGTACCCTGAGGTTGATAAATCTAGCAGAACTGAGTTATGCCATGTAAAAATGCAGGCACAGGGCACTGGGTGGCTCAGTCAGTTAAGCATCTTTCTCTTGATTTCAGGTCATGATCTCAGGGTGGCAAGATTGAGCCCTGCCTGGAGCTCTGCCCTGGGAATGGAGCCTCTTTGGAATTCTCTCTCCCATTTTCCCTCCTCACCCCCACTTGCACATTTTCTCTCCCTAAATTTTTTTTTTTTTTTTAGAGATGCAGGCCCAAGTTTTCAACAGAGGCCAGAAATTTTGCTTATGACTTGAAATTTCCTGGTCTTTAAACATTGGCAGCTATGATAGAACCCACAGAACATTCACAGTTCTCCTTGTCCCCTTCCTTTAATGCTGGTTCTCCCTATCTCCACTTTGCCAAGCTAAGCTCCTCGTCATCCAGCTCCCTGCCTCCCTATGAATAGACAAACCACCGGGTTCAAGCCAATGGCATATGAGTGAAAAGGACTGTCTGCCCACTTTAGACTTAACCTTAAAACATCTTTAAATTGTTTTCTTCCTCCATTTCCTCTTGCCAGTGCTGGATCACAGATGTATTTGTACCCAGATTCCAGTATATAAATTTGGGGAAAGAAGAGCTCAAACAACCAAAGGAAGCTATATCTCTGAAAGCTAGACATTCTGCCCATTGGTACCACTGACTCTGAACTGAAAATGGAAAATATTTCAACCTTATGCAAGCTAGCTTATTTTGAGAACTCTATATTACTGTAGCAAACAGTTAACTAACACTATAACTCTTTCAATATACAGTTTTAGAAGTTTGTGAAGGAAAAACAAACAAAAACAGGAAAACACCTGTTGGCTTGGAAATTGAGGCCATAGGCCAGCATTTCCAGTCTAGCCCTTACCGTCTATACCAGCACTATCTTCTCCTTGATGGAATCTTTGTGAACTGTTTGTGCACCAATCTGGGTTTTGAAATGTTATTCTCTCTACCTGACATGTGCTTTTATCACTTTCTGTCTCTTGAAGTCCTATTTATCATTTAAGACACACCACCACTCTCAATCTCTCCTTTGAAATGATGAAATTATCTAAATGACAAACAATAAGATGATAGATTTTAAGACTATCCCAAATATATTAACCCAGTAAGCACTTTTTTTTTTTTTTTTTTTTTAGTGTGCAGTGCTACCTCTACATGGTGAGAATGATGATCCAGAGGATAATATGATCAGCAGCCCAGATGCCCCCTGAGGACCCTTTTCCTCTTGCCTCTTTTGTGTTTCATTATAGTCCATTTATACACATTTATACACTGATAATATTGGCTTGTTCCCATGTTTTCCTTCCTTTGTATTCCAAGCTCCTTGAAGATAGATGCTAAGCCTTATTTACCTTTGTTTTCATTTTAGGTTTACCCCCCAGGAAACAGACACCGAAGCTAAGAACTGCTGGCAGAATGTTTGTTGAGGAATTCTCTGGAAGAAGTTCTCTAAGGGAATGTAGGAAGCAGGATGGGACAGAAGGAAAGGTTGGACGGTTAGACAGCATGGCAATTGCACAGAGGCCTGGATCGATACTTCATGAGCTCTGGGGCTGGGACAGTGCTGCAGAATTGGCCCACATCAGGGGCCTCGTAGCCTTCTCTTCTACAAAACCGACATTAAGTTGGACCTGGCCCCAAGGAAAGAGTGGCAGAAGCTTGAGTAAAGCAATTCCCTTCTGCTGAGACAATTCACTGGAGAGAGACTCCTCTGTGAGCTGCCAACAAGCAGCTTCCCTAGCAGCTGGAGAAATGAGTGCGTGACCCTGAGGGGAAGCCAAGCAGAGGTACACTGGGTCCCCTGCAGCATCATTCATGACAGTGGATACTAAATCCATGTTTGTTGAATTAATAGTGGTGAAATGGTCTTAAAACATATCATTTCATGTTTGTGAAATGATCCATATGGTCCTGTTTAGCACAGTTTCCCAATCATTTGTGCATGGCATATGGATTATAAGTATCCATTTATTGATTCCCTCAGGCATCAGGACAGCTGGTTGGAAGCCATGGATCAGAGTTATGATTCGGTGACACTGGGCCATGAGGGGCCTTCTCCACCAAGCATATTCTGTGTACTTTAGAATATTTCATTTTCTGTGTGTTTCATTACATGGCAAAGGTTGAGAAGGACAGGGACACTGAAAATGAAAGTAGAGAAAATATCCTGAGGACTCTTCAAGGCATGAGACTATATCATTTTACTTACAGAAAGTGACAGGATATACACTTTACTTTTACTAATGGAAGACCATGACTTATATGTGAAAGAAAAAGAACTGAGATAATTCTCCTTAAAGTTTAAATCACAGTAAGTAACCACATGTGGCTATAATCCTTTTCCAATTGAAATGTAAGGCACACCCAGCATCTTTTATCCAAAGAGCGCCATCTGGTTTAGGGGTTTCTCTTTCTGCAAGTCCACAGGCCTGGGGGTAAGGGAGTCTTTGACTTCTGTTCTGGAGCACAGCGCAGAGACAGAAAACTTAGCCAAAAACATTTTCATAACCCACTGCTGAAAACTAAGAGAAACCCAGGAAGAAACTCAACTATGATGACTTAATATGTTTTCAAATAATTTCTGAAATCTATTCATTTAAAGTGTACTAAAGTAAGTAAGTGATGGTTCAGAGGACAACCTTCATTTATGGCAACTCTTAGAGAAAATCCAAGGGACTCCTGTGTTTGCTTTCCTAATGACTAGCTTCCTAATGACTAGCTGTATAATTAAAACCACTTCTTGGGACGCCTGGGTGGCTCAGTTTGTTAAGCGGCTGCCTTCAGCTCAGGTCATGATCCCAGCATCCTGGGGTCGAGTCCCACATCGGGCTCCTTGCTCCGCAGGGAGCCTGCTTCTCCCTCTGCCTCTGCCTGCCTCTCTGTCTGCCTGTGCTCTCTCTCTCTCTCTAACTAATAAATAAATAAAATCTTAAAAAAATAATAAAATAAAACCACTTCTTAACCTGGCTGTGTTTACCTCCTCAGGTTCTATGTGTTTTAAGAAGATATTCTTTATAACCAAAAAGAATGTCTCTAGGATACATTTGCAATTTCTGTTAAACATAAACTTATTTTCCAAGTTTAGGATAAGCCTGTGACTCTGTGTTACCAAGGATGCAATCCTGAAGTATGCTGTCCAGAGCTGTGGCTCTATGTATTGCTCATGACCAGACAACAAGACTGGAAGGTCATTCTCTACCTTCAGTGCTCCAAGTCATCTACATTGTGTGTCCCAAGAGTGTGTTATAACAGCTCTACATAGATGTTTCCAATGTTGAAAGACCTCTGCCACCCATATCTGTTTAAAATCTAAAAATGAGGTCGCCTGGGTGGCTCAGTGGGTTAAGCCGCTGCCTTTGGCTCAGGTCATGATCTCAGAGTCCTGGGATCAAGTCCCACATCTGGTTCTCTACTTGGCAGGGAGCCCACTTCCCTCTCTCTCTCTCTGCCTGCCTCTCTGCCTACTTGTGATCTCTCTCTGTCAAATAAATAAAATCTTTTAAAAAATAAAATAAAATCTAAAAATGAGAATGTAAGATGTTCAAGAAAGAGAATTTCTGATGAAGCAAGGATAATGAGGGCTATGGGTATATACTATTTGTCACCTCTCCTGTGCTCTTTCAGATTCTCATTTTATCCTGTTTTGGAGTCCTTGACACTTTGCTCATCTCTAGCTGCTGAGGAGGAGATCCACTCGCCATGCATGCTGTAAGACGCAATATTGACCAATGGAATGGAGGAAGCAGACAGAAAATTCCCTCTCCATTTCCCCTTTTATGTCCATTTTGGAGCACGGTGTTTTCTCTATAGCCTATCTGCTGCTGTTGCAAGTAATAGGGAAAATTTGTGTCTTTCCGTGAAACAAGGGCCTCTGGTTAATGCTTACACCTTTATTTCTCACTTCTCCTTGCCCTATTTTCTTTTTTGCTGTTCTGACATTTCTCAATAAGTTGTCAGTACTCAAAAAAAAAAAAAAATCCTGAAAAAATGTACTCCGTATTGTCTATTATTGAAATAGAACAAAAGTAGACTAAATCATTGTACTTTAGTCAGATTACTTTGGGACTTCTTTTTTTAAAAAGCAGAGGAATAAGAGGTATTCCATTTGGCCAATAGTCAAGCCTGCATCACTAAGAATCCTCACTCTAAAATGAAGTGGTGAGACTTGGCGATCTCTCACTCTCTTTCAGCATCTATCTTTATATTAAAAATGTGGTCAAACTTGAAGATTCAGGATTCTTAACAACTGTTTTCAGAATGTAATTAGAAGAATGCTTAAAAAATTGTGCTTTGTATTCTTGATGTAGTATCTCCTCATAAAATTACAAGAAATCTAAAGGGAAATAATATTATTTATATGGTTCAAATTAGAAAAAGCAAAGGAGTTTACAACCTTGTCTCTTGTAAAGCAGTTCTGCCAAGGTAGCTGATAAAATGTGAAGATTGCTGAAAGTGCAGGCATATTTGGACTTTGGTTGTATAGTTAAAATTCCATGTGTGACAATACAGGAAAATATTCTCCTTAAAAGAGAAAAGATAGAAATAGGAATTTTGTGAGACTTTCTTGGCTAAGATAGGGTCTTCAAAATAAGACAATATTTTTATTATACAAAATACACATTTTATTATTAAATCTAAATTCTTTTTTTTGTTTTTGTTTTATTTTTTTATAAACATATAATGTAACCCCACCACCCTCTCCCGACACCCCTCCCCCCACCCCCTCAGTTTGTTTTATGACAGTAAGAGTCTCTTTTGGTTTGTCTCCCTCCCTATCCCATCTTGTTTCATTTATTCTTTTCCTACCCCTTTAACCCCCACCCCCGTTGCATCTCCACTTCCTCATATCAGGGAGATCATATGATAGTTGTCTTTCTCTGATTGATTTATTTCGCTAAGCATAATACCCTCTAATTCCATCCATGTCAAGACAATATTTTTAAGTATAGGTAATCTCCATGTCACCATACCTTGATTGACTTCTGATTTTTTTTAAGATTTTCTTTATTTGTCAGAGAGAGAGAGAGCACAGGAGGGGGAACAGCAGGCAGAGGGAGAAACAAGCTCTCCGCGGAGCGAGGAACCCAATGTGGGACTCGATCCCAGGACTCTGGGATCATAACCTGAGCTGAAGGCAGACGCTTAACTGACTGAGCCACCCAGGTGTCCCTGTTTTTTGTTTGTTTGTTTGTATATTTTTAAATTCCATTGTGGCAGAAAACCACACAGTAATTATCAAATTAATGTTTCTAACTTTCCAAAATCACCTAGTTTGGATTCCCATGTTGCCATGAAAATCAGGTTTTCCTATTTCAACCCAAACTGCCATATAATACTTACTATTCAATTTTTATAAACTAACAACATAAAATAAAATGTAACAAACTTAATAGCCTTTCTTCTACCCACAGAAATCCTGGGTTAAATACAAAAGAAATATTTTTTTAAATATATCAGAAAAACATTTTTAAAAAGAAAAGAGAATTTGTCAAAGCTCAAAAACCAGGGTAGATTTGCAGTCTGAGAGAAGTAGATCCAGAAACAGGACATGATGACTAGATGCCTGGGTTATCCTGTGGTAAGTAGTATAAGAGCTTTTCCCTGGGCCCAGGTAAATTGGACTTTAGAACTGAGACATCTGCATGACATAGAAAGCCTGGAAGACTTCTCTCTCTATGGCAGGGGAAGAAAAGGAACCCATCTGGGGTCAAGATAAGAATAAGAAAGAAGTTTGTAAGAGTAAGTAAGAAGTTTGGCTTTCACTTGAAATCAGGGTATAGGAAAAGATAAAGCCTATCCCAAGTGCAAGTACTGAGCCCCAGATTGACACATTCCCTTTGTTTAGATATCTATAAGCCTCTAATTAATATAAAAAAGACCTAAAAGATCACTTTTTGGTGAAAGCCACCAAGCACCTGCTGGAAAAAAATGTGAATTACTCTCTAGGAATGGTTAATGCTATAGTTTATGAGAAAACTACAGGATAGGAAGAAGCAACTGAAGATGAGGGGGCAGCAAAAAAATTAAGTAATACCCATGGCTAAACATTTTACCATGAAGAAAAGAACTCAAGCACAACATATATGATGATTAACACCCAGAAGAACTAAAATAGAAGAACAATTTTATTGTGATATAAAAATTGCTTAGGACTACTAGCAACATATGAAGAAGAGAAGTTATAATGAAAGAACCAAACTATGAACAAAAGAATAGGTAGATTTGAGAAAAATAAAATCTGGGACTTAAAATCTCAACAACTGAGTTAAATAGCTAATTACACCCAGTGGGAGGTGGGGGGGTTGATAAAAATTTAAGAAAGAAGTGAGAAAAATATCCAAGTTTTGTAATAAAGAAATAAGGTAACATAAAATATGAGAGATTATTAAGTATATTTAGTATTAAGAAAAATCAGTGTTTTAAGACATGAATTTCTATATAGCATATCCAAAAGAATACAGAGATAAATTATTAGAATAAATAATAGACCCTTAATAGTTTTCAAAATACAAAGTAATCATAAAATTAATAGCTGTCCTTTATGGTAGCCAAAAAAAAAAAAAAAATCAAGTAGGCAAGCTAACTTTAAAAAGTAGAGTTTAGTTTGAGAGGATGAAAAGTTCTTATGATGGTTGTGCAATGGTGTGAATGTATTCAGTGCCACTAAACTTGGACACTTAAAAACTGTTTAAATGGTGAATTTTTATGTATATTTTATCATAATAAAAATAGTTTTTATATGCTAGGGCAAAATAACTGAAAATGCCAGATAATTAGATAAAAATACACAAGAGCTTTTTAAAGAAAATTATCAGTTTGTACTGAAATAAGTAAATGAGAATTTTATCATAGAATTAAACCATGTTCATAAATGGAACAATTCTACTGTAAAGACACATGGTGCCATCATTTAACACTTAAAATTCTTTGCTTTGTCATAAAATCAATATTAATCTCAGCAGTAACTCTTAGAGAGTTTTAAAAATCGGATGAAATCTTAAAAACATATAGTCCAATGCCTCTATTTTATAGAAAGAACAATTAAGCTTTGACTACTAGGTGCATGTAAGCATATCTTTATGGATCATCTACTCAGTGTATTGTAGAATTGTGCAGTAGAATACACTGCAGAGTTCAGTGTAATGTACTCTAGAGTTACATATATTGATTATTTTCACTAAAGCCTACTTGGTTTCCTTTAGTTTTCTTACTCATTGGACACAAATTACATTTAAATCTCTTACTAATGAGAATATCCTAATACTTCTGCACCTGTAAATATTCAGATTAAGCTAAATATATTTATTTAGCAAAGATGAATGACTGTCTCCAATATAATCATAATTTGGAAGCATAATGATGCAAATGAAATGCATTTTAATAAATAAGTAGTTATAATTCTGGATTAAAGAAAATGATATTCTGTTCCAATTTGTGCCATTAAATAAATAGCTTTGTGGTTTAGAACAAATGACTTAATCTCCCTTGTCTTCATTTTCCTCATAGGCAAAATTTCTAAGCTGAAAACAATCTGGTCTTTTATCATTTAAACACAATTTTTCTGCATGTAAGCTTCTTATAACTTTTCATATGATTTATCACTCTGTTTTTGTCTCCTATTGTGTAGGTAACATTATTTCGTCCCATTTAGAAACAAAGACTGTTTTGCCAAGGTGACACACACTGAGTTTCCAATCCACTACGATATCGTGTAATGTTTTGTCTATTTAAGATAATTTTTATTGAGTTCTAGGGATTTTACATTGTTTTAGACACTTTCTATGAACCATAATAAACATCTGCTTTTGAATTCATTCTAAAACACTTGAAAAAAAGTTTACTGTAATATGCGATTATAGTTTTCAAATGAACGACTCAGGGATAACACATAAGAAAAAAGTAATTCAGCAATATGCAGGGACACCTGTGTGGCTCGTCAGTTAAGCCTCTGACTCTTGATTTTGGCTCAGATTGTGATCTTAGGGTTTTGGAATTAAGCCCTACCCCATGTCAGCTCCCCGCTCAGCAGGGAGTCTGTTTCTCTCCCTTTCCTCTGCCCCTCCCCTGCTCACTCGCTCTCAAATTAATAAATAAATAAATCTTTTAAAAGTACAGCAATATGATCATTGTCTTTCTCTGACTGACTTATTTCACTCAGCATATGATCTCCGTGATATGAGGAATTTGAGAGGCAGAGTGGGGGGCTTGGGGGATAGGGAAGGAAAAAATGAAACAAGACAGGATCGGGAGGGAGACAAACCATAAGACACTCAATCTCACCAAACAATTGAGGGTTACTGGGGGAGATGGGGTAGGGATAGGGTGGCTGGGTGATGGACGTTGTGGAGGGTATGTGCTATGGTGAGTGCTGTGAAGTGTGTAAGCCTGACGATTCACAGACCTATACCCCTGAGGCAAATAATACATTGTATGTTAATAAAAATAATTTTAAAAAAGAAAAAAAAAAGTACAGCAATATACAAATCCAGAGTCCATACAAGTTCTTCTAAATGAAACTGAAGTACTTTTGGAGGTTTTTATTTGAGGTATGCATAATAAGGAATGAAATAAAAATGACACAAGAAATAATATATACATTAAAATTAAGGCCCAAACCATATTCAACGTATTAGCAATAAAATTTGAAAATCAACTCTAAAATTCAGGGCCTAACAAATTATAAGAAACATAGATTAACATTTTATTTTTCATTTTTATGTTTGTTTCGTTTGGGGTTTTTTTGTTTTTTTTTACTTTTTTAAACTTTATTTTCTTTTTTCAGTGTGGTCATTAAGAGTAGATTTGAAATTTTTTAACAGTCATTCAATAAGTATAGAATGATAGGGGTGCCTGGGTGGTTCAGTTGGTTAAGTGTCTGACTCTTGGTTTCGGCTCAGATCATGACCTTATGGATCCTGAGATGGAAGCAAGAGTCCAGCTCTGTGCTCAGTGGGGAGTCAGCTTGAAGATTCTCTTCCTCTACCCCTCCCCACTTCGTGCATGCTCTCTTTTTCTAAATTAAGTAAATAAATCTTAAAAAAATAAAATAAAATAGGGATACCTGAGTAGCTCAGTCAATTAAGTGTCTTCCTTTGGCTCAGGTCATGCTCCCAGGGTCCCAGGATCATGTCCTACATCAGGCTCCTTGCTCAGGAGGGAGCCTGCTTCTCCCTCTGCCTGTCATTCCCCCTTCTTGTGCTCAATCTCTCTCTCTCTGGCAAATAAACAAATAAATAAATTAAAATTAAAATAAAATAAATATGCCATGATTTCAGAACTAAGTAGCAAGGATTGGGAAGGCAATTGGTGAAGTCCAACAAACTCTGATCATCAAGGAATTTGCGGTCTCGGGGAACAGAGAGGTAATTTTGATGCATTATAAATGGAAAGATCAAAATGTCCTGTTGGAGCTTATGACACAGGTATTGCATTCATTACTGAGGAACAGGAAAAATTGAAGAATCAAGGGATAGGAAGAAAGACAATAATTTGGGTGTGGGATAATAATTGTGCTCCAGGTAGAATAAGCAGACTATAAGAAGGTCTGGAGATAAAAGCCAGCAATGTAATTGAGGACTTCCAAGAGGTAAAATGTGGCACTTACATAGAGTAAAAAGGTTAAGAGAAGAAAAGAAATAAATAAAAAGCAATAGTTATCAATGAATATTTATTAATACCTTCAAATTCAAAAGTGGATCTAATAGAAATTCTAAAAAAATTCTCCTGGTCTATATCCCACTTACTTTGGATAGTTGAAGTTTTTTTTTTCCTTTGTGGCAAAATACAAATATTTGTTATTTTTACCACCACCACCATTATCATCATCATCCCAACACTATCACAATCATCATCATCCTCACCAGAATCATCATCATCATCACCATCATCATCCCATCACCTTCATCACCATCACCACCACCATCATAACTTTAAACTAGGATATATACAGCTTTAGAAAAAAGTTTAGGTAAATATAAAGAAAAAAAATCACTTTTGTATGTGAGCACAACCTAGTAAAAGCCTACAACCTTAGAATATTTTTTTAAGGTGCTACAAGAATGGGGCCTGCATTAATAAATTTGTGAACAGGATAATCTAGTGTTTTTTTTTAGATTTTTTAAAATTTATTTATTTATGAGAGAGAGAGCACAAGCTCAGGCAGACAGAGTGGTAGGCAGAGGCAGAGGGAGAAGCAGGCTCCCTGCCGAGCAAGGATCCCGATGCGGGACTCGATCCCAGGACACTGGGATCATAGGATAATCTAGTTTTTAAAAGGAAATATGTTCATTATCAAGGAAAATGAGCATATGGTTAATAATAAATAAAAATAATAAATTCCAGTGAATAAAAATAATAAATTCCAATGTTTTCCAAGCTATTTTTAAAAAATTATATGGATCTGTATCATGCCTAATCAAGATATCGTGAATTAGTTGATCAAATATGTGTGTTTGTGGCCATGTGCATATGTGACAGGGGAGGAGAGTAGGGAGATGAGAAAAGGAGGGCAGGGAAGAGGAAGAGCTAAAGAAATCAACTTAAAAACCTTGGACTGTGGAGGAGTCAAGATGGCAGAGAAGTAGCAGGCTGAGACGACATCAGCCAGCAGGAGATCAGCTAGATAGCCTATCAAACCATTCCGAACACCTACGAATCCAACAGGAGATCGAAGAGAAGAAAAACAACAATTCTAGAAACAGAAAATCGACCACTTTCTAAAAGGTAGGACCAGCGGAGAAGTGAATCCAACGCGACGGGAAGATAGACCCCAGAGGGAGGGGCCGGCTCCCGGCAAGCGGCTGAGCACAAAATCAGGACTTTTAAAAGTCTGCTCCACGGAGGGACATCGCTCCAGAGGCTAAACTGGGGTGAAGACCTCACGGGGACAACGTGGACTCAGGTCCCGCGGGGTCACAGAAGGATCGGGGGTGTCTGAGTGTCGCAGAGCTCACAGGTATTAGAGCAGGGAAGCCGGCAGCAGAGACAAAGCCGAGGTTTCCTAGTGGTCTGTGACACGGACCAGTGCTCTGTGGCACGGGCCGGTGCTCTGTGCAAGGGGTCCCCACAAGATCCGGGGAGACTCCGACCCGGGAGAGCTCAGGGATCTACGGGGTTTGGAGGCTCTAGGTGGGACTCTGCCAGAGACAGAGACGCTTGGTCACAGGCTGGGTGAGCTCGGAGCACTCCCAGAAGCCAGTGAGACGGGACTGCTTACCCACGATTTTCTCTGAGCGCGGTCTCCGGGCGCGCGCGGTCTCTGGGGGCGCGCCGTCTCCGGGCGCAAATGTGGGCTGGGGAGACCGGAGGGATTAAACGCTTTTCTATGAAGGCGCACTGAAGACTGGGGCCCCTAGCTCTCGGCTCCTCTGAACCGGAGATTGGGAGGCCGCCATTGTCATTCCTGTCCTCCAGAACTCTACGGAAAGCCTTCAGGGAACAAAAGCTCCTGAAAGCGAACCTGAGAGGATTACTTAGCCCGGCCCCTGGTAAGGGCGGTGCAACTCCGCCTGGGGCAAAGACACCTGAGAATCACTACAACAGGCCCCTCCCCCAGAAGATCAAATAAATCCAACCAAGACCAAGTTCACTTAACAAGGAGAACAGCGGATGGATTCTTATCTGGACAAAATGACAAGGCGGAAAAACTCACCACAAAAAAAAGAGCAGGAGACAGGACCGAAGGCTAGGGACCTAATCAATACAGACATTGGTAATATGTCAGATCTGGAATTCAGGATGACGATTCTCAAGGTTCTAGCCGGGCTCGAAAAAGGCATGGAAGATATTAGAGAAACCCTGTCAGGAGAAATAAAAGCCCTTTCTAGAGAAATAAAAGAACTAAAGTTTAATCAAGTTGAAATAAAAAAAGCTATTAATGAGGTGCAATCAAAAATGGAGGCTCTTACTGCTAGGATAAATGAGGCAGAAGTAGAATTAGTGATATAGAAGACCAAATGACAGAGAATAAAGAAGCTGACCAAAAGAGAGACAAACAACTACTGGACAACGAGGGGAGAATTCGAGAGATAAGTGATGCCATAAGACGAAACAACATTAGAATAATTGGGATTCCAGAAGAAGAAGAAAGAGAAATAGGAGCAGAAGGTATACTGGAGAGGATTATTGTAGAGAATTTCCCTAATATAGCAAGGGGAACAAGCATCAAAATCCAAGAGGTGCAGAGAACACCCCTCAAAATCAATAGGAATCGACCCACACCCCGCCATCTAATAGTAAAATTTACAAGTCTTAGCGACAAAGAGAAAATCTTGAAAGCAGCATGGGACAAGAAGTCTGTAACGTACAATGGTAAAAATATTAGATTGGCAGCAGACTTATCCACAGAGACCTGGCAGGCCAGAAAGAACTGGCATGATATATTCAGAGCACTAAATGAGAAAAACATGCAGCCAAGAATACTTTATCCAGCTAGGTTATCATTAAAAATAGAAGGAGAGATAAAAAGCTTCCAGGACAAACAAAAACTGAAAGAGTTTGTAAATACCAAACCAGCTCTACAGGAAATATTGAAAGGGGTCCTCTAAGCAAGGAGAGGCCCTAAAAGTATTACCAGAAAGGAACAGAGACATTATACAGTAACAATCACCATACAGGCAATACAATGGCACTAAATTCATATCTCTCAATAGTTACCCTGAATGTAAATGGGCTAAATGCCCCAATCAAAAGACACAGGGTTTCAGAATGGATAAAAAAACAAAACCCATCAATATGCTGCCTACAAGAAACTCATTTTAGACCCGAAGACACCTCCAGATTGAAAGTGAGGGGGTGGAAAACAATTTACCATGCTAATGGACGTCAGAAGAAAGCTGGGGTGGCAATCCTTATATCAGATCAATTAGATTTTAAGCCAAAGACTATAATAAGAGATGAGGAAGGACACTTCATCATACTCAAAGGGTCTGTCCAACAAGAAGATCTAACAATTTTAAATATCTATGCCCCTAACATAGGAGCAAGCCAACTATATAAACCAATTAATAACAAAATCAAAGAAACACATTGACAAGAATACAATAATAGTTGGAGACTTTAACACACCCCTCACTGAAATGGACAGATCATCCAAGCAAAAGATCAACAAGGAAATAAAGGTCTTAAATGACACACTGGACGAGATGGACATCACATATATTCAGAACATTCTACCCCAAAGCAACAGAATACACATTCTTCTCTAGTGCCCATGGAACATTCTCCAGAATAGATCACATCCTGGGCCATAAATCAGGTCTCAACATGTATCAAAAGATTGGGATCATTCCCTGCATATTTTCAGACCACAATGCTCTGAAGCTAGAACTCAATCACAAGAGGAAATTTGGAAAGAGCACAAATACATGGAGGCTCAACAGCATCCTTCTAAAAAATGAATGGGTCAACCAGGAAATTAAAGAAGAATTGAAAAAAACCATGGAAACAAATGATAATGAAAACACAACGGTCCAAAATCTGTGGGACACAACAAAGGCAGTCCTGAGAGGAAAATATATAGCGATACAAGACTATCTCAAGAAACAGGAAAGGTCTCAAATACACAACCTAATCCTACACCTTAAGGAAATCGAGAGAGAACAACAAAGAAAGCCTAAACCCAGTAGGAGAAGAGAAATAATAAAGATCAAAGCAGAAATCAATGAAATAGAAACCAAAAAAACAATAGAACAAATCAATGAAACTAGGAGCTGGTTCTTTGAAAGAATTAATAAGATTGATAAACCCCTGGCCAGACTTATCCAAAAGAAAAGAGAAAGGACCCAAATAAATAAAATCATGAATGAAAGAGGAGAGATCACAACCAACACCAAAGAAATACAAACAATCATAAGAACATATTATGAACAACTCTATGCCAACAAATTCGACAATCTGGAAGAAATGGATGCTTTCCTAGAGACATATAAACTGCCAAAGCTGAACCAGGAAGAAATAGAACACCTGAATAGGCCCATAACCAGTAAGGAGATTGAAACAGTCATCCAAAATCTCCCAACAAACAAAAGCCCAGGGCCAGATGGCTTCCCAGGGGAATTCTACCAAACATTTAAAGAAGAATTAATTCCTATTCTCCTGAAACTGTTCCAAAAAATAGAAATGGAAGGAAAACTTCCAAACTCATTTGATGAGGCCAGCATCACCTTGATCCCCAAACCAGACAAGGATCCCATCAAAAAAGAGAATTACAGACCAATATCCTTGATGAACACAGATGCGAAAATTCCCACCAAAATACTAGCCAATAGGATCCAATAGTACATTAAAAGGATTATTCACCACGACCAAGTGGGATTTATTCCAGGGCAGCAGGGTTGGTTCAACATCCGCAAATCAATCAATGTGATACAGTACATTAACAAAAGAAAGAACAAGAACCATATGATACTCTCAATAGATGCTGAAAAAG